>CM047813.1:101709145-101961968 GCA_026214975.1 Gentiana macrophylla
GTGCACCAACCTAGGAATATCCCAACATTTCACTTGAGTGGCCCGTCCCCAAGCCAATGGGCGAGTTGAAGCGAGACCAACGAGGCAAATAAAGCAAGGGTTGAAGAAAAGGTTGGAGAAGGAATGATCTCATTGGGTGGATCATCTTCCAAACATCTTATGGGCATACAGAACTACCCCGAATGCTGCCACGCAGGAAACTCCATATTCCTTAGCATATGGATGCGAAGCCGTGATACCAGCAGAGATTGGGCACAAATCTCCCAGGACGAATTATACTGTCCAGAAACACATGAAGTAGATATGATACATGCCAAGGATGAGTTGGAGCATAAAAGAGACATAGCATTGATACAGATGGCCAAATACAAGCAAAGGATTGCTCAGTATTACAACTCCAGGGTTAGAGGTACGTATTTTAAAGAAGGCAATTTAGTTCTGAGGCGAAATGATGCCAGGAAGCAAGGTCCCGCTGGAAAGCTAGACCCAAATTGGGAAGGTCCTTATAAAATTATTAAAGTACATGGAAAAGGATTTTATCAACTAGCTAATGCCTCCGGAAAAACCATTCCTAGAAGCTGGAATGCTATTCATTTAAGGAAATTTTTTCTTAAGATAGTTTTATTTTCTTGAGTGATGCTACCTTGAATATATATATATTTTTAATTTTGTGATTGTATTTGTGAATATTTTAACTTGTGTTGAAACACGGAGTTAAAGGCAGGATACTGAAAATCAGTGTTAAACTTGCAGCGCAAGATAATTACATCTGAAGGACCCAATTAAAAATCTAAATGTCAAACTTGCAGCGCAAGGACATTCTCGACGAGATCGATTAAAAAACACAAGTGTTAAACTTGCAGTGCAAGATAATTCTGGGCAGATGACCCAATTAAAAAATCTAAATGTCAAACTTGCAGCGCAAGGACATGCTGGACAGAGATCTCAATTAAAAAACACAAGTGTTAAAATTGCAGCACAAGATAATTCTGGGCAGCGGACCCAATTAAAAATATAACTTTCAAACTTGCAGCGCAAGGACATTCTAGACAGAGGTCCCAGTTAAAAACACAAGTGTTAAACTTGCAGCGCAAGATAATTCTGGACAGAGAACCCATTAAAAAATCTAAATGGTAAACTGCGGTGCAAGGACATTACAAGCGAAGACCCGGCTACAAAATTATGGGTGAGAGGATCACTAAAGTCCTAAGTGTTATACATTATAAAGAAGTTAAGGATAACTAATCATAACTACTTTGCATCGCAACAAGAAGATAACGCTCTGTCAAAACAGAAGCAAATTCAAATGTTTAAACGATCAAAGTATCATACATCAACAGAAAATATCAGCTAAAGTTATTACATCAAAAGCTGCTAAAAAAACAGCAAAACCACAAATCATTTATCAGGATTTCAAAACAAAATATCAAATCAAGATGGAGGAGGAAGCGAGAAGGCAGTCTGAGACTTCTTCTTTGCATACTTGCAGATGATGTCTTCCACTCTTTGTACTAAATCATCTGATCTGGTGAAGATCTGCTTGACTTTCTTATCATATAACTTGTGATTAGGCAAGGTGCTAATCACTAGATCAAATTGGCTTGGCTTCATCAACACCAAGGGTATATCCTGCGTGCGGAAGCGAGAGCCAAGATGATTTGGATTTCCTCGTAAGTCTCGATTAGAAGCTTTATATCCTGCCGCAACAACCTTTTGGATGATATTCGAGCGGGAGTTTCTTCCATCTCGCCTTACAGTCTCATCAAAGTCATTTTCATTTTCTTCACTGTGGCAAGATCTTTGTTGATTCTCCTCATTTATTTTCTTCAAATTTCTTTGGTCTCTAAGCTTTTATTGCTCCTCTTGAGTGAATAACAAACCTCGGCTTTGGCAAGATTGGCTTTCAATTGCTCAATCTCTGGCGAGCAAAGACCACGAAGATACCAGGCGGGACCGACCCACATATAAAGCGAGGCCAGGCACTGGCCTTAAGCCCCTGCTGGAAGGTGGGCCTTGGATTTCTGTTTTCAAAAAAAAAAAAAAAAAAAAAAAAAATTTTGGTCCAGGCCCGTTTTGGATTACTGTTTTGCAAAAAAAAAAAAATTGGTCCAGCCCAATTTTTTTTATAATGTCTCGACAGGCGACACGAAGTAGTCATTGTAAGTATCAAGTATGTTTTGTACTTTTGTTTATGCATATGATGATATGAATTTGAATTATTACTACAGGTATGTTTTTGAGGCTATTAATGAACTCGAATTTTGTATTTACTGGATGTTATAAATACAATGTTGATATATTTTGTAAGTATGTGTTCAAGAGAAAAAAATTTAGCGCAAAGGCCCACCGTACCGATTCGCCTTAAGCCTCGGGTTTGGTTGGGCCGACCTGCACTGAGAGGCAAGGTTGGTTTCTTCCAAACTAGTCACCTTGGCATTAGCCTCTTCCAGGTGAACCACTTTCTACATTGTGAGGCGAAGAATATCCCTAGCCATGCTAGAGGTTTTCTTGTGTAATGACTTACCCAGCGGTAGCATTTGCAAAGGCCAAATCTTAGAAGCCAGAAATTAAAGGAGAAATAAAAATCCTATAAAAAGCTACTTACAGAGAATCGGCAAAGTCTTGCGCAGACATATCCTCAAAGTTAAAGGAGGAATCACTCGCAGAACTACAGAGAGAGGTTGACATGTGCCTTTTCTTGTCTCTAGGAAAGCGGTCCTTAAAGGCACATCATTCAAACCGGTAGATTGATCTCGGGAGATCCTCTTCAAAAGGCAATTCAATGGGTTAATTGTGCTCGAGTATTACGGCGTAAGAAGGTCTGTGGTGGAAATGGTGTTACGAGCGACATCAATCGACGAATCAGTCCGCTATGTCCTGACTTCCTTACGGCCGAAGCTTCACCACCCTCAGGAATAACAGATAAGGTCCGTTCAGAATCCTCATGCATCTAATCTGTCTCCTCTTCCTCAACAACATCAATATTAATCAGGTCATCCACATTGGCCACTGCATAAACAAAAGATAATCAAGATATATTCAAAAACAAGAACAAAAAATAAATTCGGACATACATTTTGGTATTCTTCCTTGGTAAATTCTACATGCTTGATGGGACCCTTGGATAGAAAAGTGGCAAAGATCCACCAACGCTGGAGCTTATAGTGTTCAAGGTCAAAGAAATTTTGTTCTTTGGTAAGATAGTTAACCAAGGATGCATCTATATGATCTTCCAATTTTCCTTCATGGAAGAAGTATTCAGCGACCAAGGTTCACGATTGTTGTGCTTCACAAAGAGAAGCACTCTCGCCACTTCTTCTTGGTCTTATCTTTCTTTGGATAAAGGAATAATCGGCTTAACTTACTTACGGCTCTACGACAAAAATGGTACCACCCCAGCGCTACCCTGTGTTAACTTGCATTGGTAAAAATTCCTAAATAATTTTACGAGAAAGGGGTAGTATTTAAGCGGCACGGATCATGAATCCAACTAGGAATTTCACGCTATTCGGATGGATCTGGCCAATTCCCAACTTATAATACCGCATCACCTCGACATACCCAGGAGGAAGAGGGAATCTTAGACCACTATAAAGCTGATCAGCATACACTGTACAGAAACCGGCTAGAGGATTATAAGCATACTCGGTGGATTTGGGAAGAACAACTTCAAAAGGCTCAGTACGAATCCTATAGGTTTTTAGTAGATTGGCCATTTCAGTTTTGGTCATTTTGCTAGAGACACCATGACAAGCCATTATAGCCTTGGTTTTGTCAAATCGATTGATTTCCCTTTTTAAAGTATTTAAAAAGCGTTATGGTCTTACAGATATTGATGAGCGATTGAAGTAGGAGTAAAACCCAGGAAGGAGATGAGAAGGTAGAAGACACAGGATTATCCCCAAGCGTGGAGGTATTTCTAAATCAATCGGAGAGGATGGATGATCGGGCGTTTATGCAGTTTCAGGACAAGGAATAAGGTTAGAGGAACTCACTTCTTCACTCTCTAAGGCAATCGAAGTCTTTTCCGGTGATTGAAACAACTTTTCTACAGAATCGCTAGAAGCAGTATCGGCTCTCAAACTCATGAAAGAAATAAAGATTCAAAAGAAGAAGAAGAAGAATATAGAAAACATAAGTATGTGCATGAATAAAGCATATACAAAATTATAGAGACTAATAAAGAGGTACAACCACCTAATCAAACCCAAAACATAAGTATGTGCATGCAAATTTATTACTTGTATAAAAGTGGCATTAGTTAAATTTAACGAATGCCAACAATGAAACTAGAATAAAGCATATACAAAATTATAGAGACTAATAAAGAGGTACAACCACCTAATCAAACCCAAAACATAAGTATGTGCATGCAAATTTTAATTGTATAGAATTATACCTCTTCACCCGCATATTTTGTTTGATATCCTTTACCTCCAACTTCAATCTAGATTGATAATAAATTAGGCAAAGACTTTATAGAATGGGTCTTGGATACCAGGAGCTTGACTCTGAAGTACTCTTGTTGGTAGAAAAACTCCTTCATTTTTTTTGCATAGGCGATGTCATATTTCCAACCACCTAATGGACAACGCCAAGATTCAATAAATATACAAGTATGTGTTGAATACATTAAACGTAGTCATATTGTAAAAATGGATGTTAGTACGTCTTCCAATGGTAACATGATGATAAAATGTATATGGTACTCATTATAAGAAAATTATGAAATAATCAATCGCCTAATAGAATAAAAAGAAAAATGAATAAGATTCATGCAAGTCAACATTAATAGCATATACCGAAAGAAAAAACAAACTGAATGCACATACATGCTTGATCACTTGGGTACCAATAGGTCAACCGGAAATATCTTGGTTGATAGACAATCAATAATTGATGGCCTTTTCAAATCATAGAAAAATGACAATTTATTTTAGCTTGTGGTCGGATGAGTATGGAAGTATTAGAGGTAAATGTCATTACCGCACACTCTATTGAATCGTATATTCATATTTAACACATTATCCAGTAAGGAAATTTCACATCAAATAAAAAAACATGAATTTGCTCACGTCCAAAAACACAAAACAAAACATGAATTTGCTCAATTTGATGTCAAGGCGGCTAAGACTAATGTTGATAGTTTCCTTTCTCGTTGCCTTTTTTTTCTGATTAGCTAAACTCACTTCAAAGTATAACCACAGCCATGTGAAATCAAGATATTAATTAAAGAATGCACCGGTATGTAAAAACATGACTTGATATTGAAGCTTTCTACAATTCTTTCATTGAGTCGTAAAATGAAAAGAATGACTAAAAAAACGCGTTTTGAGTGTTGAAATAATCCCAAATCAAATAGTGCCTCCTGAATATGTATTTTGTATCCTTGTGTTGTGTGTGTATGTTTGTGGATCATTAAAACATAATCTAATAAACATATTTCTAAATTGAGAGCTGTGAATATAGCAACCTATTATATGTATAGAGTTTTGTTTCTCAATCCTTTATTGCTTTATAGACGAGACAGATGGAAAAAAGGTTTTGTTTTAGCACAGAGAAATTTGCTTACAATATTTACAAGGTAATTTTGATGTCGTAGTATTATCTAATTTTATTATCAAATCATATTTGTGAATATGGAACCGGCTACCCCAAGTGTTGGCATGAAATATTAATAAAATAAAATAAAATAAAAACGAAGGAAAAAAAAACTGGAAATTACTGGAAAAAAAACTCCCACCTTTTATCAATTCCAAACTAAATAAGAATATAAACATTTCAGTATCATTAGATGTGGTAAAACGGCAATGAATTTTTAATTTTTTTTTCATGTATTCAACTTTAAATGACAAAAATATAAAGCATATTTTGTTCATATACATTGAATCAAAGATCAAATCAAATTAAACCAACAGAACTTACCTTAATGAAGGTAAAACACAATTCACCTTTGAGAATGAACGGGTTTGAGAAGGAATGGGTCTGATTTTCCAGTTATATGCAACAATTGTTGGATTTTTTTTTTCCATAGAATCGTGCTTTGGAGAGGAGTGTGGAACGTGATAATCTCTGTATCCTACTTTCAAGAAATTCAAAAAATACTTATTCTGTTTTCAACCAGCTTGACTTATCATTTAAATGTTGATTTTTTTATGAGAAGAGTTTAATTCTTAATGGGAACTTGTGTTTTAAATTTTGATGGGTAAAAAAAGTGGGAAAATTTGGTGGGAAAAAAAGAGCTAAAAAAGAAAGGAAAAAAATGCTATGAGAGGTCCACGTTCTTTTTGTACTATATCTTGTCAATTTTACGTTTGAATTTTTATTTTTTATTATTTTTCTGAAAAAAGAACGTGTCTTCCTAAAAACATGTAGTACGTGATTTTTTTTTTATATTTTATATTTTTGTTTTTAAATCATCATTTTTTTATTTATTTCTTTATTCAACAAAATTCATGGTGTCATATTAACTTATGCTCATTTTAAAAACCAAAAAAAAACATATTCTTAAAAAAATATAGCTGTCTTTCTAAATCACTTACGCTTTGAAAATATTGTGATCGTAATAATATTGATAACATTAATGTTTTGTTCTTTATAAAATTATTACACTTATATTAGCAATAACGATACACACACACACACACACACACACACACACACATATATATATATATATATATATATATATATATGACACATGCACACCTCACAACAATCATTCGCGTACATCTGACCCTTGAACAGATCTTCGGCGCATGGTTCAATAAATGATTGAACCGCCAATTCGAGGGTTTTGGTCGCTGCCCCAATGCTTCATTATAAATAGCGTGGTTGATGAACCAATGATTTGATACGGTTCAAGTTGAAGTTCACGTCGTTTGTCGAGGATATTTTTGTCACACACTTGAAAATCGATTTCTTTTATAAGTAATTAATCGAATCGAACTTGAAATAGTTTGGTGTTTGTAATCGAATTGAATTTCAATTAACATCAAGTTGGTAATTGGTCATCATATTGTAGTAAGTATTGATTATAAGTGGTTGAAATAGGATAATGTGTCAAATAGGATAATGTGTCAGAGGATTTATTGTAATGTCATACGTGTATTTCTGTAAAAATTCTCACATCTTTGTAACTGTATTTCAGTCTTTTTGAATTTATTTACTTTTTCCCTTATTTTAGGTTTTCTTTTCCCTCAAGACTTTGAAAACCTACTTATGGTGATAAAAGACTATAAATAGGACCCTAGGTAGCCTTAGGCATCATAAAAATCACGTTATTGAAGTTCTGTGATCTTTTGGCTCGTTGAACCAAGAACCCTTCTCGGTTAAGCGACCCAATGGTGCAAAGAGCGTGTCTTAGAGCGACCAGAGACACGTCGAGACAACCCATACGTGTTCCAGAGCATGTCCAAGATCAACCAAGACACTAAACCGAGCACTATCCTCGGTTAAGCAACCCAGTTTTGGAGTTGCTCATTTTCGATCGGTTGAGTTCGTGATTGCATATCAGGGTGCTAGTTTGAAGAGCTTTCAAATCCAGGAGTAGTTTTGAATATCGTTTCATCTCAAGAAGGTTATAATCATGAAACCTGAGTTTTATTCGTAGTTCTACTCTTGCATTTGTTAGAATTCGTAGTTTTAATGTTAGGGTTTTATTCGTTATTGGTAGATTCACAAGAGTTTGAAGGTTGACCGTAGTTTAATCATTGTTTGACTTGTTTTTGTTACGTTTAGGAGGTAAGGAGTTCTTCTAATCAAAAGTATCCATTTTGGCTTTAAAGATTATGGTTTTAATATGTTTCAATATTGTTTCTGTAAATTGGTACAGCTGGACATGTTATGTGTTTTAGGACATGATGCCGGACTAGTCTTAGGGAAGAAATTGAATATGGGATTCACTGGCTCACTAAACCGAGGGCATCTCTCGTTTAAGCGTCCAAGAAAAAGCCTCATATTGGCTTTCAGGTTGTTTGGCTTTCTGGTTCTTCTATGAGGTCAGCAGTGCTTTCAGAAAGTCATCTGGGTTCCTGGATGATTTTCTGGGCTTTGTTTTCACATGCTTAGTGGAGATAGGGTTGTAGTATGATGTGGTTATGGATTTTGCATGTTTCGCATAGGTTAGACATAGATTTTAGTATGGATTTATGTGCTTTATGTGCTCTTATTTGCTTTACATGTTATCGAATTACTTAATTAGCAGGGTATTCGTTAATAAGAACGAATAGATGGCGGTCACCAACCGAAACCATGACCAAACCATCTGTTCATCAACCGGGCGGTCACCAACCAAACCGTAAATTTTGCGGTTCAGTCAATGTTTACGTATGGTTGATGTTTATATCATTGAAATACATGATATATGACATTACAACAAATCATTTATCTTTTATCCCTTTTAAATGCATTTACCCCCTGTAACCCATACTTACTATAATTCGATGACCAAATACAAACTTGATGTTAATTGAAATTCAATTCAATTACAAACACCAAATTGATATTATTTGTAGTTTTATTTGATTAATTATTTATACATAAACTATTTTAAGTGTGTGAAATAATACAATATTCTTTGATCAATAAACTGAACCGTGATCTGAACTGTAGTTAAAACATGACCAAACCGACTGTTCATAAAGTGGTGGATCACCTACCAAAACCGTCAAACTGGCAATTTGATCAATTTTTTTTTAGTATAGTTGATGTTTATATAATTAAAATACACATATGTCATTACAATAAATCTTTTACCAACTTCTCCCTTTAACCATTGTAATACTTTTTTTTAAAATAAATTTATGACCAAATAACAAGTTGATGTTAATTAAGTTCCTTCGATTACAAACACAAAATTATATAATTTTAAGTTTGATTCAGTAATTAAATAATTTTTAGGTGTTTGAATATAAATAATATTAGTTGAACTATGACTTGAAAGCGTGAAAGCGTAACGTATCGAACAAGTGACCGAATAAATCTGTTCATGAACCAATGGGCCACCGACCAAAAATGTCATCAAATTGAACTTAAAATAATATCAGAAAAGCGAAACACGTAAATAAGTATGAATTATAGGGGATAAAAATGGATAAGGGATAAAAGAGTTATTGTAATGTCATATTTGTATATTAATGATATAAACATCAAATATAATAACAAAATCGACTACAGCGCCAGTTTGCGGTTTTGATTGGTGACCCACATGTTCATGAATGGTGATTCATGAACCAAGCGGTTCCGTCACGGTTGATCTGATTCAGATCATTAGTTCAAGTCATTAATCAATTTATATTACATTTTTCACAATTTTAAAAATAGTTTGTTTTATAATAACAAATCAAATCGAATCGAATTAATAATAATATCAATTTGGCTAAATTTGTATTTACCTATTTCTTTACGAGAACCGATGTTTGTATTGGCGGTCGTATTTTTATGTTACATCATAAGTTGTAACCTTCATTTTTCTTTCAGGGTCATATATTTTTCCCTGAGGTGTGCGACATTCTTTATTTTATTTTATTTTATTTTAGGATAATCATTCTTTATTCGAAACATGTTAAAATGATTAGCTAAAATAAATTACTCATTTTTGTTTTGTCAAACGAGAATAACCTAGTAACATTCTTTCTCCAATAATTCGTTGTAATATTTACTCCGAACAATGCCACGAACAAGTAGCGTCTTCGTAATAGATCATCCAAACATATAGCAATATTCGTTTGTGGATCGAGGATAATAACCAACCAACCAATTACTACAATTCGTTAAAATAACAACAAGAAGGTGAATCAAAATGTTCCAATAGGATAAAATGCAGTTTTTCTTCGACCGAAGGGTATATAAACAAAAATACCAAAAACACATATTTATACCCAGCAATTTAATTTCTATAATAAAAATAATAATAAACCTTTTTTCGTGAAGCACTGAAAACTGATCTAAAAAATTAGGTAAAACCTTTTTTCCCTTTATACTGGTAGATCTATCTCAAAAATACACACTAAACTAACCATTTTAGAATATTTATCCACTTTTAGGCAAAGACGTTGCTTGAGTTGACCAAGTAAAAGATATATCCAAAATATCAATGGAGAAAATCAAGGAAGTAAAAATCTTTTTTTTTAAACTAAGGAAGTGAAAAATCTTGCATTCAAAAAAAAAAAAATAAAAAAAAAATCTTAAAATATCTACTTTGATGAATACTTTTGCCATTTTAAACTATTTAATAAACTAATTATATAAAATAAAATCGGCTATGCTTTTTAATCCAAGGTGACTAAAATATTTTATTTACTAAAATACCAACATAATTATTTTGCATTTTGTTCCTTCAAAAGAAAAGTATTTTGCATTTTATTTTCAGAAAAATATATTGCGTATTTCTCTTATTTATTTAGATTGTTTCTCACAATTCCCATCTCACATCTCATGTTACTCTCCTCCCCATCACCATCTAATGTAAGCTTCTATTATCTTGCGTACCTAGTAAATGATTTACATAAAATATTATTTAATAATAAATTTTATAAATAGTATTAATCGAATAATTATTTAACGTAGCTCGATTAACTAGTGAGCTACTTGCCTGTTATATTTGAAGCTCGAAACTGGTTTGTTAACTATTCGAGTTGCATGACTCGAGCTCCAACTTGAAAAAAACGAATCGAGTCAAACTTCTACGAATTGAGTCACGAGTGGCTTGGTCAACTTACAACCATAACAAAGGCGAAGTCGTTTACATCACATCCGTTGAACGCACACTAGCTATAACCCCTCTTTTCATTTATGCAAATGCACAAGCGTAAAACTTTATAAAGGAAATGCCTATCGACGTGGCATACTAGAGGGGTTTTTGCAATCTTCTAACAGTATGTATATAGGATATACGAAGATATATGGTTATGATTTAATTTTGTGTGTGTGTTTAGTTTGAATTTATGATAAAATACCATGATAAGATACATACTATTTCTTATAACATCATTTTTAATATTTAGCGCATTTTGATATAGTGTTATGAAAACGCTTTATATTATTGCAAAATACAAAAAAAAAAAACACACCCTAGCTAGTGTCTTTTTCAATACATAACAAGTGGCAATTTGAGAAATGTCGCGTATTTGGTGTCATTATGTTCAAATGCCACGGCGTTGTCATAAAATTTCGACATATATACAAAGTGTTGTAAATGTGTGAATTTTATACAACATAAGCGTAATCCGTCACAAAAAATGCCACAAATTTGTGACATTAACATTGATTGCCGGTTAAATGTCGAAAATCATGACACAAAATAATATGTAGCCAAAAGCGCCGTAGAGCACTACGGCAATATGTAACTTATGCCGGCAAATTTACAACATTTATCAAAGCGCCACGAAGAAAGTGTCGCTAAAGGCCGGTTTTGTTGTAGTGCTCGTTTCACGATATATTGATGACGGAAGCTAAAGCGTTTGAGACTAGTGGCGTTGTGGAAGCGATCCACCCCGATCCGAGGGACTTATGATGATATATAGGCCCACTGGGTCGGATTATTCATAATTGGGCCAGGCCCAGTATAAAGATAGACGGGCCGGTATAGCAGGACTACACCAAACGCTGACCAGATCATACTTACGGGCGAGAATAGCCAGAGAGCGAGGACTACCACGTTACGGCGAAGAGTATCTAGACAGAACAATCGGCTATGCATGGCGAAGACCAAGTCGAACGGCTCAGCGCTACAGGCGCGTGGTAGACCAGCACGCCTGGTAATGTCCAAAGATAACTGATAATAACTCTCGTTACGTAAGGGAAGAGAATCACGATCTATAGAGATAAAAGGAACACTCTGAACTACGGGGGGGACTTGATTCTGATTCCACACTTGAATTGGATACGTAGGCAGCTCTCTCAAGGAGTTCAGTCCAAACTTATACACAAATCTCATCGTTCTTGTATTACTTTCCTAACTCGAATCATTCAATTACCCGATTACATATTTGAACAACATCAATTCTCAACCCCATTAATTGTCGACTACCACCCCAAACTCCTCGTTCATTCCCGATCCCCTACCCTAATTTTTTGGCCAGCATTTTCTTCCGCCATTTCGACCATCAATTTCTCTGCCATTCCCAATGCCCTGCCTTGAAAGTTGCTGAATTGTTGTTCGGTGTTTGCTGAAAATGGCTCCAAAATCTTTCTCGAGAGTGTTGGAGTGCAGTGAGAGAGGCAATGAAAGGGTATGCAATTGTGGGAGATTGATGAATGTGACAACTTCTTGGACTGATAACAATCCTTCACGAAGGTTAAGCTATTTTTTCCTTCTCGACAATCTGTTTCATAGTTGTCATTGATTTTTCTGTTCTTTCTTTTTTGGTCTAATGGAGTGTTTGAAAAATGGACAATTTCTTCAACTTCTCGTTTTTATCGACATATTAATTACTATGAGGATCGGGAATGAACGAGGAGTTTGGGGTGGTAGTCGACAATTAATGGGGTTGGGAATTAAGGAGGATTTTGGGGAAATAAAAAAAAGTTCTTTTTCTGTTTGTTTGTTCAGGTTTGACGGAGAGTCGGGTCAAGCGCGTGATTCCCGTTAAACTTAACCCCAATTTCGAAAAAGGGTGTTTCTTGCAAAATTTTACACAAGATTGAGGGTAAAAATACAAAATTTAAAGATAAGGGGCAAGTCCCAATATTGACTCATAGATAAGGGTGTTTTGCGTCAATCACTCTTATTTATCATTTTATAGATACCGAGAAAACATGTATAGCCTTTCTTAGTCATTCTATCCTAATATATTATTCTTTCAGTAATTTTTTTAAACTTTACAACAATTACATTAATTACTGTTTAAAGCCTCCGGTATCCGGAACTCACTAGGGCTGAGCATGGGTTGGGTTGGGTCGATTTGGGTTGGGTTTTTACATAGTATAAGTCGGGTTGGTTCAAGAAAACACTAACCCAAACCAAACCAAACGACCATAAAACCCAATGGGTTGGTTCAGGTTGGTTTCGGGTTGGTTTGGGTTGGGTTCCGGGTTTTCATCCATAAAATATGCATCTATAATAAAATTTTATGCTATAAAATCGACACACATGTATATATCAAAATTTGAGTTCCATATCATATGTTAATAACAATAATCGTTAAAGAAAACACATTTTTAGGAAAGAAAACATTAAAATTTGATAATTAATATTCCAACAACATATAACAAACCAACAATATATAGACATAATAATTAAAGATCAGAAGCCATAATAAAAAAAAACATACACGGATTCTTTTTTCCGAAGAAAGGTCAAAGAATCGTAGACAGAAACTGAAAGTGAAGTGATGACAGCAATATAATAACACCATTTCACTTTGGACGGAATACATACATACATATATACATGTGTGTTTGTGTGTGTGTGTGTGTGTGTTTGTGTGTGTGTGTGTGTGTGTGTGTGTGTCTATATATATATATATCGGGTTAGGTTAGGTCCTTGAAAAAAAAAATTAAAAAAAACCAAACCAACCCAAAATGTTTTTGGTTCGGGTCAAAACCCAACCTAAAAATTTGGGTTTCAATTGGTTTGGGTTTTCAGGTTGGTTCGGTTTGGGTTTTGGGTTGGATTGAGTTCATTGGGTTTCTCGTCATTACTTAGAACTCACTCTAGTCCGAATAATCCAGGTGTTCGGTTTGTGTAAATCATAGAGATCTAACTCTTACCGGCAAATGATATTTTATGTGTTATAGAATTAAAATGTATGATATTCATCTAATTTTTATGATTCTGAAAATCTGAGGGGAAAAAAAAGACGCATATTAAGGGAAATAAATAAATATTATAGTCAGTGTTAAATAAAATCTCTCGTTTCCTGAAGAATAAATAAATACTATAGTATAGTAAAATGAAATCATATCCCTGTCTCAACCCAACTCAATACACACACAATTTCTCAAAGAAATAGAAAGAAACACACACAAAAATAAAAAATTAAAAATAAAAAAATTATAAACAATTGTAAAGAATGGCAATAATAAGACGATACAAGAGGCTCAAAACAATTGCAATGAAAAGCTGCTGGCAAAGTGAAATTTCGTTTGTCACATTCTTCGGAGGAGAATACAAAAAAGCTAGTGAAATACAGTCGCCGCGGTCAGTACTTTGGAAGACCGGTCGCCCAATTACATGCTTGAATTTTCCCCGACTCTGTACCTACAATTAATCCAAAATTGTTAACTGTAATTTTTGCATGGGTTGTCCTCTTCTTCTTTTTTTTTTTCCCCCTTTTTTTCCAAAATGCAAAAGTAAACGTACACACACCATTAATTTTCGCTTTGTGAAGTTGAAATCTGTTTTCCCACCGGATAGTCAGGTTAGCCTGGTCTCCTCTTCTATATTCCCACCTCCCACACATTAATTTATTAGCATTTTTACTTTTTCTCATAATATCATATTAATATTCTATTAATTATCAAACAAGTGATCGATCCAATTCGAAGAAATAGATTAAATTATATAACACTATATAAGAATGTACTTCGGACGGTTAAAAAAAACCCGGAAGAAGTATACCATTATATAACAATGTAATTCGGAGAATTGGATATTTGTGATTTAGTCCAAGTTATTTTTTTAGATACTGGAAATATTTCACGGATTATTAGTTATCAAGCTTTCGTGATTCGGAATTTTTATTTCAGGTCATGGCCGACCGTTTTTATCCGGATTTAATTATGTAAATTCGGGTTGAGTCGTTACACGTATAGTATCAAAATATGATAACTTTTTATGGAAGAAATAGTTTTAGGAAAACTTAATGATTTCATTGATGGAATAAAGATATAAATACAAGTAGTAGAAAACCAACCACTAAGAAATTTCTTCATTATTAAACACTTAACACTTATTCTTAAAAGAATAAGTGATTATTAAAATAAGTGTTGTTTGATAATACTTTTAACACCTTTTAATTAATTAAGATCTTACAATTTCTTGTGAAAAATTATGGAAAATTTTAAGTGGTTGAGTAACTACTTAATCTTTGAATTTTTTCAATAAATCTACGTTAGGTAGAAAGACACCCCACACCATACCTACCTCACACCTACACCCCACCCTCACATTACCCTCAACCCCACCCCCACCCCCCACCCCACACCCACACAACCCATACCCCATACACCACACACCCCACACCACGCTCACCCACCCATACCCACCCCCACACCCCACACCCTCATACCCACCTACACCCGACCAAACCACACCCACCTACACCCCACTCCCACCCACCCTACACCCACACCCACCCACCACACCACACCCACACCCACACCCACACCCACTACCCACCCATACCCACCCCCACACCCCCACACCCTACACCCACACCCACGCCCACACAACCCAACCCAACACACCCCACACCCACCCATACCCACACCCCACCCTTACACCCCATTACCCACACACCACCCACCCACACCCACCCTACACCCACCCTCCACACACCCACAACCCACATACACACGGATATAATAAGTTTAATTACCAAATAAGTCTACCAATCAATTTAATCAATTTAAAATATTGATATTCAAGCATTCTTAATTTATTTATTGATTTGACTTGATTTGATCTTGATTTTAACAAGCGGCCTCTAAGTCACTTCTAAAAAATAGAAAACATGGGATAATGGCTTTAACCAACAACAACTACTATAGTAATGGAAAATCATGTGAAAATGGGAAATAACATGGTGACATAACGTTAGGTAATAAAACTTAATTAATTAACATAATCTTTAACATTCCTTGGCGTAATCCGAGTACATGTTGATTCGACACGTCACACATTCCCAAACTTGTCTCTCGAGCTTCAAAAATTGATCCCTTTTGAGTCATTTAGTCATAATATCGACCAACCTGATCTTCACTTCTGCAATGTAGCAACTCAATGATCCCTTCCTCACATAGATCCCTTAGAAAGGGATACTTCACATCTATGTGCTTGCTTCTATTGTTGATAGAGTGACTATTGGTTGCTTCTTTGATGACTAGCTGATAGCACTTGTTCCATACATGAACACAAAACCAGAAGTACTCTTCATGTCATCAACATCTCTTGCATAATCAGCATCTCGAATATCCGATCATTAAGCCTTCCTTTGAACCATACTTGATGCCAAGAATGATGGTTTTCATTTAGGTATCTTAGGATCCTCTTCACATAGTTTAAGTGGTCTCATTGATGGTGACTCCATATATCTTCTTGCCACACTTACAAAGATACATGATGTCCTGGTCTTATTCTTTGTCAAATATAGAAGGCACTCTATCATCTGTTTGTATAGGGTTGGATTCACCTTACCACATGTCCCTTCCTTGTTTGAGTTTCACACATGTTTCACAGGGTGTGAGTGTTGAGTTGTTGTCCTTTATTCCAAACACCGCTAAGTATTTGATCCACATAATTCTTTTGAGAAACATATATCCACGATTCGATCTGTTGAACCTCAATGCCTAAGAAATATTGCATTACTCCCATGTCAGTCATGCTAAATTTGGTCTTCATTGCCTCTTTGAACTCTGTTATCATACCGAGTTCACTGCTGGTAAAGATAAGATCATCCACATACAATCAAGCAATCAGAATCCTTACCTTGATGTTAACTTTTGCATACAATGTAGGTTCATATGGCACCTTGTGAAACCTGCCTTCACAAAATAAGAGTCAATACAACTGTAGCAAGCCCTTGGGGCTTGCTTGAGTCCATACAAGGCTTTGTTAAGCCTATACACTTTTTTTTCTTCTCCAATCTTCACATAACCTTGTGGCTGATCCATATATACTTTTTCTTGCAGCTGTCCATTCAAAAAGGCTGAGTTTACATCCATTTGATGTACTTTCCAATGATTTTGAGCCGCCAAAGATAACACTAGTCTGATAGTTTCCATCCTTGCTACTGGGGCAAACACTTCGTTGTAGTCAATCCTATATTCTTGTTTGTATCCTTTGGCCACTAGTCTGGCCTTATACTTGCTGACTTTGCCATCTTCATTCAGCTTTGTCTTGTAGATCCACTTGACACCAATAGTTTTGTGTCCTTTTGGTAGTAATCTGTGAGGTTCCAAAGTCGATTCCTTTCAATAGCCATGATTTCTTCATCCATAGCATTCTTCCATTTGTTGTCTTTTGATGCCTCTTCATACATGATTAGGTCATCACTAGCAAATAAAGCATAATAGGTAGTCTCCTCTTCTTGTGGTAAACCTGATACCTCAAAATCTGTCATCCAGCCTGGCCTTTTCTTAGATTACGTGAGGTCCGGGTTGCTAATCCCTTAATTTGCCGTTTCATGACTTGAGTCTGCTTGAGTCACGAGCCCTCTGCACTGCGAGTCTGCTGATCCTGAGTCTGCTGACCCTCAGCTGGTTCTTCATATATCAGATTCTGAACTGGATAGAACAGAGCATTGTTTGCTTCCCAATTCCAAGTGTTCAGCTCATCTGAAAGCACATCTCTGTTGATCACTATCCTCTTGGTTATAGGATTAAACACCTTATAAGCTTTGGAATTTTCACTTATCCCCAAGGAAACACATTGCTCTCTTTTATCACTCAATTTCTTCCTGTTTGCATCTGGAATATGAGCATAAGCAATGCATCCAAAAATTTAAAAGTGACTTATAGATGGTTTGATTGAGCTCCATGCTTCTTCTGGTGTCATGTTTTGAACAGAAAATGTTGGACATCTGTTCAAAATATGCACACTCCAACTTACACCTTCAGGCCAGGATCTTTTTGGTACATATCCATATGCAAGCATGCTTCTTACCATATTCATGATAGTCATATTCTTCCTCTCTGATACACCATTTTGTTGTGGTGTATAGGTTGCTGTCAATTCCCTTCAGATACCATTATTGGTAACAAAATCTTCAAACTCTGCTGAGCAAAATTCTCCTCCTCTATCTATTCTCAGACTTTTGATATTTTGACATGTCTCTTTTTCTCTTAGCAATTTGAAGTTCTTGAATGCATTCAAGGCTTCAGATTTTTCTTGCATGAATTCAACCCATGTTTTTCTGGAAAAATCATCAGTAAATGTAATAAAGTACCATTTACCTCCATTAGATGATGGATTGATTGGTCCACACAAATCAGAATGGATGAGTTCCAACACTTGCTTTGCCCTCCAAGATTTTCCTTTTGGGAAAGGATGTCTATATTGCTTTCCTTTTGTGCACTCTTCACATGCTTGCTGAGGATTCTGAATCTAAGGAAGCCCTTTAACCATTTCTTTTTGCTGAAGAGTTTTCAAACCACCAAAATTGAGATGACCATATATGTAATGCCATAGCCAAGATGCATCTTTTAATTCTTCCATAAGACATGCTTGTGGCTCCTTAATTTCCAAAACAATCGATGGCATTCATGGGAACTTTAGGTATGATTCCCTTGCTTGAATCCTTGATTTCACACTTCTTATTCTTCAGAATAATCTCATATCCTTTTTCTTGTAACTGTCCAACACTTAGCAGATTGCACTTCGGATCAAGGATATATAGAACACTAGAAATGGTTTGAGATGTCCCATTCTTGGATCTCGATGCATATATTCATTTCCTTAATACTTACTGAGGAGTTATCTCCAAAATTCACTTTTGAATGATAGGATTCATCCAAATAAGAGAATGATGCTTTATTACCACACATGTGATTAGTGCATCATGTGTCAACATACCATACTTGGGGTGCTGAAGTCTACTCATGTTGTGTACTTATCAGCAGAATCTCATCCTCCTCTTTGTCAGCAAAGTGAGAACTCTGGTGAGTCTCTTTCTCATTGTCTGCGGGCAATTTGGTGCAGCATTCTGAACGGTAGTGTCCAAACTTATGACACCTAAAGCATTCAACATTCATTTTGTTTGCAGTACCTCTGCCCTCTCCATTCTTGGATGATAGAGAGTTGTCTCTGTTGTCAGAATCTCTGGATGTTCTCCCTCTACTTCTTCATCTGCCCTTATAATTGCTATTAAAGGCAGTGGTCTTCAAGGCCTTATCTTCATTTGATGCTACTGATCCTCTCTTCATCTTCTGTTCATGAACTTGCAAAGAGCTTTGCAATTCATCAAGATACAATGCATCAATGTCTTTGGATTCCTCAATGGAACACACCACATAATCAAATCTTGAGGTTAGAGACCTCAAAATCTTCTCCACAACTGCTACATCCTCCATTTTCTCACCAAGAAATCTCATTTTATTGCAGATTTCCATGGTTCTAGCACAATAAGTTGAGATGGATTCACCCTCCTTCATTTGTAGGGTTTCAAAGTCTCTTCTTAAGGCATGTAGCTGTGATCTCTTCACTCTGGCATTTCCTTGGTACTTCATCTTCATTGAATCCCAGATATCCTTTCTTTGACTTTTCTTGAGAATGGTCTCCAAGATGGCTCTATCTATTGCTTGAAATAGATAGTTCTTGGCTTTCAAATCTTTGAGTTTTCTTCTCTCAAAATCTGCTCTCTAAGCCTCAGTCGGGGGTGGATTGCCTGCTAGTTCAACCACTCTTTGCTCAATGATGGTCTAGTACTCCTTAGAATGCATGAAGTTCTGCATCAACATGCTCCAGTGATCATAATGTCGTCCATCAAACCTTGGGAAGGAAACCTAAACAAAATTTGTTTTCGCCAGGATCTTTCTCCAAGCGATGTTGAGAATATGGCTCGATACCATGATAACTTTTATGGAAGTGATAGTTTTGGAAAAACTTAATGATTTCATTTATGGAATAAGCATATATATACAAGTAGTAGAAAATCAACCACAAAACCACTTCCTAAAAAATAGGAAACATGGGATCATTGTTTTAACCAACAACAACTACTCTAGTAATGAGAAATCATGCGAAAGTGAGAAATAACATGGCTGACATAGCCTTAGATAATAAAACTTAATTAATTAACATAATAATTAACATAATCTTTTAACAAAATAAAATATTGGTATATCATTGATCCTTTTATATTCTTAAAGAAAACACACATATTTTGATGAAAACTATATATAAAATGCTAATAAGGAAACGATTTACTACGTACCTGGAGTATATCTCCAATGCAGATCAATAGGCAGCCTTTGCTTGGTTGGAAAGATGCCCAACCTTTCTTGGAATATATATTAAATCCATCAGATCCATTACATGCATGTAAAGACAATGCATGAGGAAACAACGATCCTCCAATTAGCATTCTAATTGCATCATACCTCAAAGATTTCATTCTTTTATCTTCACTAATAATCCTGTAATGTTTGTACAAGTAACATAATGAACCAAATTCCCCATTTGTTGCTTCATATTCGTGCCAAGTATAAGCTTGTGGGAGACAATTTTGCTGAAGAAATAGTAGAACTTTTGCAGCAACATCCTCCATAGCTTTAACAAGGCTTTCCATCTTGTCACTGTTATATTTAAAATGTGTGGTTGAGATCAATTTTTATATGTGAACACAATTAAACATATTTTCTCACTCATTTGATCATGCATTAATGTACCATACCTTACTCATCATAAACTTTTTTTCACACAAACACTGTTCATTTTTCATCCAGGCAGAAATGTAATACCCTGAGTTGATTTTAACATTCAACCCGAGTTCGAACCGAAAGTTAACCCGAAACAACTTATATTTTTAGAAATTAAATATTATAGTGCAAGTAATTACACAGCACATAATTAATCAAGATAATGGGCATTAAGCTGAGTTAATGAATTATTTTCAGTTTTGGAAGAAAAATAGGTAGTAAACATGAGAGTTATACGGTTATACCTCTTAAAAGCCTTGTCATGCGTTGGCCTTGAGGGGAATTCTTAAAAGTGGTCATTTCTTACAACACTCTTTCTCACCAAACTCTAAGGCATTTTTATCGATCATTCCAACAGCAAAACAAGCCCTTATATTCCACACAAGAGAATTCAAGGCCTGAAGTAAAGAATAGAAAAATAAAGGAGGAAATTGGTAAGCACAGATCAATTTACTATTTTAATTTGATTCATCACTACCTCTACTCAAGTGCTTGACAATAACCCTTGGATTTGTTCAAGGCTAGGAGCAACATTTGGTTGAAAGGGTGCTTAAGAAGGGTTCTAAAAGCAATCTAAGGGAGTACTACATTGGTAAGCACAATCTAGTTCAACATTCAGGCATTAATAAGTTTAAGTTATGAATTCATAGAGAATTCTTGTGTTCATAGGTTGAGGAGAATCTCTACACTAGAAGTCAAGAGTTAATAACAAATTTACAAGTCCATCAAGGTAAGGAGTGTTTGTATCAAGAGGTGTTATTTTATTCATGTTTTCACAATATTTATTTATTTATTTATTTTTAGTTGCTACACATGAAATATATATATATATATATATATATATATATATATATATATATATATATATATATATATTTGGCTCATCTAGGCTGATACTCAGGCTGTATTTCTGGCCATCTGGAATTCGCAGCATATTCCAGATTCCTGAGTTGGGTAGCCCAGATGAATGGCTGCTCAGCCTGCACTCTGGAAAGGAAGTCAGACTTGGACTTGGCCTCATTTATAATTATTGGCCATATATCATCCCTAGTTTTTTTTGGGCTTCTTCTACAAGCCCTTAACACTCCTCTCTCTTGAAATTGCCCCCCTTTGGCGA
Organism: Gentiana macrophylla; assembly: GCA_026214975.1. Taxonomy (NCBI): domain Eukaryota; kingdom Viridiplantae; phylum Streptophyta; class Magnoliopsida; order Gentianales; family Gentianaceae; genus Gentiana; species Gentiana macrophylla. The sequence continues at coordinate 101,730,843 of CM047813.1, forward strand.
CATATTCAGCCACCTTTTTTTTTATCACTTTTGGGCACCTGAGTATTGGCATGATATGATTGCAGCCCATTGGGGTCTTTGACGTCAAAGAACCTAGGATCCTTCGTGTCTAACTTGGTTTCAAGTTGAACCAGACAGTGTAGGTGTGGTTCACCGTTCTGGTGAAGTTCAGTGCATACTCTAGCATAACTGTTAGGAACATTTTATTATGCTTTGATGATGGCCATACTAGCTGTTATAGCAAGCCTGAAATAAGTTAGAATTCTCTGTATAAGTCTCTACTTAGAGTCTGACATATTGTATAAGTTAAGTCAGACAAGTATTGTACTAGTTGGTAGGACGGCAAAGTAAAAGCAGACATTCGGCGAGTGAAGCCGACCAAATGCGTGCAGAGAGAAGCAATGAAGACTTAATTGTATGACTTATAACCAAGGAAGTCTGTGATGACCTTGGATAAGTCTAAGTTATGGTTCAAGTGATGAAACTTAATGTTCAAATATGGTGTACACCGATCTCACCCAAACCAATGATCGGTGAAGTACAAAGATTCTCCTTAAAGCGAAGTGATGAAGGAAGCGGTGAATCGGCGAGTAAACCGACTTTCGGCTAAGTGAAGGCAAAAGCAGTGAAGGAAGATCTAAGCGGAAAAGTCGGATGGATCACTCGACCGTTCGAGAACAGCGAAGTAATCCTTATCGAAATGTAATTGAAATATGATGAAGATTCATAGGATCATGCATTTAATGCACAATCAATAGAGGATCAATCAAGGACGGATTTTACGCTATACATTTGAAGAAAAATCGGATCATTGAAATCAAGGAGAATGTAATTAAGGGAATCAAGAATAAAATCAAGGATTATTCCCTCATTAATATAGCCAGCGGACGGAATTTCAAATCAAGGTACTCAAGGCTATAAATAGAAGGCATTGTGAGATGAGATAAAAACAACGATCGGAAAAAGAATACCCAGCGAGAAACCAATTTGAAAAGCCTTCTCTCACGAACTTACAAGGATTCATCTAGAGATCAACTCGGACATCGAACTACAATTTTATATTTAGCACGAGAGATTGATCAATCAAGTTTGTGAATCTCATTCATAATAAAGCTGAAACAAATGAATCGAAGTCATCGAGAAGGAGTTGTGTTTGTGATAATTTCTTTGAAGGATTTTATCTCGGGAGGCGAGTGAAAGAGTGAATCTTGAAAAGCCGTTGCAGCCAGGAAGTGATAGTCTTGTAGATTGTGAAGCTTGGGAAGTCAAGGACAATCTTACTATTGTATCTGTGAAAACAATAGTGAATTCCTCCAATCATCACATGAGAAGAGTGGATTAAGGGATTACACCACCCTGAACCACTATAAGCCTTGTGTCAATTTACTTTCTGCAATTTTGCTTTACTGCACTCATTTAATTGCCTATGTTATACCTTATATCTGTGAATGTATAAAGCGCTTTGAAACAATCTAGTAATAAGGGACTTATCCATTTGCTCAAAATCTTTTAATCACAAGAAAAGTTTTGAAACTCCACTCTAGTCATTCACCCCCCCTCTGACTATAGTTTTACCCTTCTCTGGGACCAACAATAACATATATTAAAATCTTTTAATAGATTATATAAATAATCTATGAGGAAGAGAGGAATTAATGGGCAGTGTGGGTATGTTAAAAATACAGATTTCCCCTGTAATCTGTATAGAGTGTTTCTGCGAGTCATTTTTAGTTATTTATTCTGGAGTGAGAAAGTAGAGAGAGAGAGAAGGAGGAATAGTATTTTTCAACTTGTTTACTACTAAGGTTTTGCGGAGGAAAGAAGGGCCTTTTATAGTGCCCCTTCATTTCTGATTTTTAATCTCAGCCTTACACGTGGAAAAACCATTTAATATTACTGGTTTTGCCGCGTGTCATGAGGCGAAGAGGGTAGACCGTGGCGTGGCGTAGCCGCTTATGACCTTTTTTACGGCGAAAAATTTGGATCCCACCCACGTGGCTATAATCGATCTATTTGTCGGTCGAAATCATTACCTTTTACTGTTGTGCAATAGTAAAAGCAACATATTCTTTTTAACTTTTTTGCTTTAACAACTATCATCTTCACACGCAATCATTTTGCTTTTGAAATTCCCAAATCTTCTTCTTGATTACTATTCATAAAAGCGACTTTTTCTTGTAGCATATCATTATAAGCGAAGAAAATTATGAGTTTTGTTATTTTAGAGATCTATGAAAAGCATCTACAATACAATGGAGATTCCTTTGCTTGGCGAAAGCGGTGTCGGGTGATTATGAGGCGATTGTAACGGATATCAAATCCGGATCTTCTATTGAATCTGTTAAGTTAAAATACCCTAGTTTTATTGATAGGGCTTTTAACAAGATGAAGAATTTATCTGTGATGATAGACAGTTGTCTGTTAATGTACAGACCCCAGTGCCCAATGAATTCTGAAGGTTGTGTTAGGGTTAGGGTTTTTGATAATAGGTTATGTAAGCCGGATTGCAAACATGCCGAGTTTGTTTTCCCAGTATCTTGTTGTTGGAACATGACCTATTACGGCAATGCATATGCCAGTTTGAATGACAAGGAGTGTCCTTGGTCAATTACATATGTTTTAGAAAATGCTAATATTAAGGCTGATGTCAATTACTGCAAGATGAATGCTTTTCTGAAATTATCCAAAGTGAAAAGATCCAATGAATTAGCATTTAGAGGTCCAGTAATTGACATAAAGTCCAAAATATTCAACGGGGATAATGTTGATGTTTGGCACTATGGGTTTAAAAAGCCTACTCATAGCCGTTGTCTTAGTGCTCGTGCTGATAACGTTGGGAAGCCCAAGGCTATTACGTGTGGGCCTGGTGATGCTTTTTAAGACAGCAGATCATCTTTTAGTCATTTGGGCCGGCCCAGTGTATGCGACAGTGGCACTACACCCCCAGATGCCCTAGATTTAGTTTCAATACTCTTGAGCCCAGTAGCAGTGTTGGGACTATGAGCAGTAATGGTTCTTCAAAGCGTGTTCAGGAAGCTGAGCAGAAGATTCTGCTGGAAGCTGAAAAAACGAAATTAAATATGATGTTGCGTGCACTGCAAGCAAACATGGTTAATAAGTATTCTTGTTTGACTGTTTAGTCTTTGAGTCATTACATGGAAGAAATCTGTGTAAGTTATAATTTTTGGCTGATTATCTATTTATTTACAACAGTTTTAAATATATTAACTGTTTTAAATGGGTTCACATATATACGATGTGGGCGAATATCCCATGAGTTGGGAAGGATCAAGAGCGATGTGCGTAGATCTTTGGATTTCATCACAATTGGCACACTTAAGGGCCTGTCAAGAGACAGGGGAGAAATTTGTTTGTGAAGGCCCTTTGTTCAAGGATCAAAGGAATCTGTTTCTATAAATGCAAAGGTTGGCTAAATTTCGTGCTATTAATCGCAGATTTAACAAGCAGAAGTTTAAGTATTGGATTAAGAAGCAGAAAGCAGAGGTAGATGTAAAAAGGCTCAGCCATGTCAACTTCGAACAAAAAGATGAGGGACTATCTAGCAGCCAAGCGGAGGTTGGGCATAGGTGAATCTGTTTGGAACAGTTCCTAGGTTCAATTTTAGGACCCCTGCTAGGAGACCAACTTTACCTTATAAGACCCCCCCATTTGGAAGGAATGGACCGGATGGATCTTCGATCGGAGGTCGGAATCAAAATGTTGACTTGGTCAATGGATGAATAGTTAGAAATTTACACAGGGAGAAGAACGGTAAATAATTTTTAGAAATTAATTTACGACGAATTAGCCTTAACTTTCAACTACAAAATTTCTTAGAATTCTTCACTGAACAACATATAAAAGTTTTTTTTTTTGAAAAAAATTAATATTTGAATTAAATTTATGTAAATACACAGAAAAATATGAAAAAGATAGGCCATGAGCGGCTACGTCACTCCTACGGCCTACCCCCTTCGCCTCATGACACGTGGCGGGCAAAACCGTAATATTATATGGTTTTGCCACGTGTAAGACAGGGATTATTGCCACGTGTAAGGCGAGATTAAAAATCGAGAAATGAAGGGCACTATAAAAGGCCCTTCTTTCCTCCACAAAACCTTAGTAGTAAAGAAGTTGGAAACTACTATTCATCCGTTTTGAGTTTTGAGTTTGGTAGCCCGAGATGAGCGGTTGCTCATTTCTACAGTGGGGAGATGATGAACTATGCCTGTACACTCCCCATAAGCCCCCCGAACCTTAATGTTAAGTTAGTCATTAACCCATGACCATTAATGTTAAGTTAGTCATTCATCATTACTGGTGGGAGAGATGAACAATGGTCAAAGTGTTCTAGTGGATCGACATATTCGGGGTTTTAAGGAAGGAGTGTATTGGCTTACCATGAAAGGATCTACTTCGGATGGTCAAAAAGAGCACGTTGTAAAAGAATATTGCAACAAAAGATTCTTGTTAAATATGGAGGTGCAACAACAGGCACTATTGATAACATTCATGAGAATGCCTTGTATTTATGTGCAGCCAGTTCAGTAAAAGATACATTAGCAGTAATGACAGTATCTGTGAGGATGTATTTTTACAGTTGATGTATTCAAGTTTTTTGTTGAATAGCCCATCTTGCTATCAACCGCAATTAGAGTTAAAGCGGGGAGCTTTTATTATACAATCTATAACTGCAGCCGCCGGCCCAGTGTGTTTTAATAAAAAGGTTCTTTTATTTCAACATGTATTACATTTCCTACTGCCCATTCAGAGAATCTTGTATTATCTCTATGTATAGCATTCTTGATACTCTGGTCAGGGTTACATAATACAATACATGGGAGCCAGGTATTTTTTTTTATTACAATACTTGTCGTTTACAGTGAAGTCTTTCTGAGCTCCCAACATTTCTTTTTTGTAAGAAAAAAATTGAAAGGGGATATCATCTACAATATTGTAAAGTGCATGTACATCATATGAAGAAAAATCTATGCTACCACAAAAATAATTATGTCTCCCCAAACTTCTTGCCCAAACTTTTTTTCCAGTTCTGGTTGGGCCTTCAATTATCACCGACAGAGGGCGGTCCGGTTTGTTCTCCGAGTCCTGCAGGTGGAGGAGATGAACGGTAAATATGTAATTCATCCCTGATATTGTAATAACGTTCATTAACGTCCATTAATGTTTGTTCATGGGCCTATATGACATCTTCCATGTCTATATGGTTACCCACAGTTATTTGTAAGTTATACAAATTTACCAGAAACAAATTTTGGTCCACCCAATCTTTAAGTTCTTGGGGGACATTAACGAAAGTGGTCCATCTAGGCTGATACTCAAATTGTATTTCGCTTGTCACGGAATTCGCGACATATTCAGATTCTGAGTTGGGTAGCCGGATGATGAATTTGCTCACTTTGCACTCTGGAAAGGAAGTCATACTTGGGCGTGGCCTCATTTATAATTGTTGACCATATATCATCCCGGAGTTTTGGGCTTCTTCTACAAGCCCTTAACACTCATCTCTCTTGAAATTGCGCCCTTTGGCGATATATTCACCACCTTTTATCACTACAGGCACTGAGTATTGGCATGATATGATTGCATCCCATTGGGGTCTTTGACGTCAAAGAACCTAGGGTCCTTCGTGTCTAACTTGGTTTAAAGTTGAACCAGACAGTGTAGGTGTGGTTCACCGTTCTGGTGAAGTTCAGTGCATACTCTAGCATATCATATATTAAAATCTTTTAATAGATTATATAAATAATCTATAAGGAAGAGAGGAATTAATGGGCAGTGTGGGTATGTTAAAAATACAGATTTCCCCTGTAATCTGTATGGAGCGTTTCTGCGAGTCATTTTTAGTTATTTATTATGGAGTGAGAAACTAGAGAGAGAGACAGAAGGAGGAATAGTATTTTTCAACTTGTTTACTACTAAGGTTTTGCGGTGGAAAGAAGGGCCTTTTATAGTGCCCTTCATTTTTGATTTTTAATCTCGACCTTACACGTAGAAAAACCATTTAATATTCTTGGTTTTGCCCACGTGTCATGAGGCGAAGGGGTAGGCCATAGGCGTGACGTAGCCGACCTTTTTTTCTGGCAGAAAGCTGGATCCCACCCACGTGGCTACTGATCGATCTATTTGTCGGTCGAAATCATTACCTTTTACTGTTGTGCAATAGTAAAAGCAACATATTCTTTTTAACTTTTTTGCTTTAACAACTATCGTCTTCACACGCAATCATTTTGCTTTTTGAAATTCCCAAATCCTTCTTTAGTTACTATTTATAAAAAGCGACTTTTTACTGTAGCATATCATTATAAAGCGAAGAAAATTACGTGTTTTTTGTTATTTTTGAGATCTGTGAAAAGCATCTACAATACAATAGAGATTCCTTTAGCCGAAACGGTGTCGGGTGATTATGAGACTGATTGTACGGATATCAAATCCGGATCTTCTATTGAATCTGTTAAGTTAAAATACCCTAGTTTTATTGATAGGGCTTTTAACAAGATGAAGAATTTATCTGCGATGATAGACAGTTGTTAATACATTAATGTCTGAGACCCGGTGCCCAATGAATTACGAAGGTTGTGCTAGGGTTAGGGTTTTTGATAATAGGTTATTTGAGCGGATTGCAAGCAGGCCGAGTTTATTTTCCGATATCTTGTTGTTTGAACATGACCTATTACGGCAATGCATATGCGGTTTGAATGACAAAGAGTGTCCTTGGTCAATTACATATGTTTTAGAAAAAAATATGATGTTGCGTGCACTGCAAGCAAACATGGTTAATAAGTATTCTTTTTTGACTGTTTAGTCTTTGAGTCATTGCATGGAAGAAATCTGTGTAAGTTATAATTTCTGGCATACGCATTGCCGTAATAGGTCATGTTCAAACAACAAGATACTAGGAAAACAAAATCGGCCTGTTTGCAATCCGGCTTACATAACCTATTATCAAAAACCCTAACCCTAACACAACCTTCAGAATTCATTCGGCACTGGGGTCTGTACATTAACAGACAACTGTCTATCATCACACATAAATTCTTCATCTTGGTAAAAGACCTATCAATAAAACTAGGGCATTTTAACTTAACAGATTCAATAGAAGATCCGGATTTGATATCCGTACAATCAGTCTCATAATCATCCGACACCGTTTCGGCTAAAGGAATCTCCATTGTATTGTAGATGCTTTTCACAGATCTCGAAAATAACAAAAACTCAGAATTTTATTCGTTTATAATGATATGCTACAGTAAAAAATCGCGTTTATGAATAGTAACTGAAGAAGGATTTGGGAATTTCAAAAAGCAAAATGATTGCGTGTGAAGACGATAGTTGTTAAAGCAGAAAAGTTAAAAAGAATATGTTGCTTTTACTATTGCACAACAGTAAAAGGTAATGATTTCGACCGACAAATAGATCGACTGTAGCCACGTGGGTGGGATCCCGCTTTCTGCCAGAAAAAAAGGTCATGAGCGGCTACGTCACGCCTACGGCCTACCCCATTCGCCTCATGACACGTGGACAAAACCGGTAATATTAAATGGTTTTTCCACATGTAAGACTGAGATTAAAAATCAGAAATGAAGGGGCACTATAAAAGGCCCTTCTTTCCTCCGCAAAACCTTAGTAGTAAATAAGTTGAAAAATACTATTCCTCCTTCTGTCTCTCCCTCTACTTTCTCACTCCAGAATAAATAACTAAAAATGACTCACAGAAACGCTCCATACAGATTACAGGGGAGATCTGTATTTTAAACATACCCACACTGCCCATTAATTCCTCTCTTCCTCATTGATTATTTATATAATCTATTAAAAGATTTTAATATATGTTATGCTAGACTATGCACTGAACTTCACCAGAGCGGTGAACCACACCTACACTGTCTGGTTCAACTTGAAACCAAGTTAGACACGAAGGACCCTAGGTTTTTTGACGTCAAAGACCCCAATGGGCTGCAATCATATCATGCCAATACTCAGGTGCCCAGAAGTGATAAAAAGGTGGCTGAATATATCGCCAAAGGGGCGCAATTTCAAGAGAGATGAGTGTTAAGGGCTTGTAGAAGAAGCCCAAAAAAAACTAGGGATGATATATGGTCAACAATTATAAATGAGGCCACGTCCAAGTATGACTTCCTTTCCAGAGTGCGTGATCGAGCGACCATTCATCGGCTACCCAACTCGAGAATACGGAATATCTTCTGCGAATTCAGATGGCAAGAAATACACCTGAGTATCGGCCAGATGGACCACTTTGCGTTAATGTACCCCAAGAACTTAAAGATTGGGTGGACCAAAATTTGTTTCTGGTAAATTTCTTTAACTTACAAATGACTGTGGGTAACCATATAGACATGGAAGATGTCATATGGGCCCATTAACAAACATTAATGGACATTAATGAACGTTACTACAATATCAGCAATGAATTACATATTGACTGTTCATCTCCTCCACCTGCAGGACCCGGAGAACAAACCGGACCGCCCTCTGTCGTTGATAATTGAAGGCCCAACCAGAACTGGAAAAACAGTTTGGGCAAGAAGTTTGGGGCGACATAATTATTTTTGTGGTAGCATAGATTTTTCTTCATATGATGTACATGCACTTTACAATATTGTAGATGATATCCCCTTTTAATTTTTTTCTTAGAAAAAAGAATTGTTGGGAGCTCAGAAAGACTTCACTGTAAACGACAAGTATTGTAAGAAAAAAAAATACCTGGGGGGATACCATGTATTGTATTATGTAACCCTGACCAGAGTATCAAGAATGCTATACATAGAGATAATACAAGATTCTATGAATGGGCAGTAGGAAATGTAATACATCTTGAAATAAAAGAACCTTTTTATTAAAACACACTGGGCTGGCGGATGATTATAGATTGTATAATAAAAGCCCACCGCTTTAACTCTAATTGCGGTTGATAGCAAGATGGGCTATTCAACAAAAACTTAAATACATCAATGTAAAAATACATCCTCTCTGAGATCATGTCATTATCAGTAATGTATCTTTCATCGAATCTGCTGCACATAAATACAAGGCATTCTCATGAATGTTATCAATAGTGCTGTTGTTGCACCTCCATATTTAACAAGAATCTTTTGTTGCAATATTCTTTTACAACGTGCTCTTTTCGACCATTGAAGTAGATCCTTTCATGGTAAGCCAATACACTCTCCTCCTTAATCTAATGCAATGATTAAGGAGGAGTTGATATATATATATATATATATATATATATAAACTCATGATTTTACAAGAATTGGGAATCAAACAAATTAATGCACAACTTGTCACCTATGTATGCGATTGATATTGCCAAATGGGGGAATTTGAAGAAAGAGGGGTGCCCAATGCATCTAGAAATAGTCAAAAAAAAATCCAAAGACTAATAATATGGGCAGCCATATTGAATGAATCAACAAGCAGGGAGGATTTCCTTTCTAGAGTATGCCTTGAGCAACCTTACGTTTGGGCAACCCAGCTCAGAAATCTGGAATACGCTGCAAATTCCAGATGGCCACTAATACAACCTGAGTATCAGCCCCGATGGTCCAATTTTGTTAATATCCCCTAAGAACTTAAAGATTGGGTGGACCAAAAATTTTTCTTGGTAAGTTTTCAAAATTTACAAATTACACTCGCCCGACCAATAGATATGGAAGATGCCATTTGGGCCCATGAACAAAACTTAATGGACCTTAATGAACGTTATTATGAAATTATGGATGTAATACATGTTAACCGTTCTTTCTCCCCAACCGCAGGACCGGAGAACAAACCGGACGCCCCCCGTCGATGATAATTGAAGGCCCAACAAGAATCGCAAAACACTTGGGCTAGAAGTTTGGGGCGACATAATGATTTTTGTGGTAGTATAGATTTTTCTTCATATGATGTACATGTCCTTTACAATATTTAGATGATATCCCCTTTCAATTCTTTTCTTATAAAAAGGAATTGTTAGGTGCTCAGAAAGACTTCACTGTAAATGAAAAGTACATGAAGAAAAAAAGAGTACCGGGTGGAATACCTTGTATTGTATTATGTAACCCAGATCAGAGTTACAAAAATGCTATCGATAGAGATAATAACGGATTCTCTGATTGGGCATTAGGAAATGTAATACATCTGGAAATAAAAGAAGCATTTTATTAATCATGTATTGAAATACATTCTCACTGATACTGTCATTACTGCTAATGTATCTTTAACTGAACTGGCTGCACATAAATACAATGCATTTTCATGAATGTTATCAATAGTGCCAGTGGTTGCACCTCTGTATTTAACAAGAATATTTTTGTTACAATATTCCTTCACAACATGTTCTTTCTGACCAGCTGAAGTAGATCCTTTCATAGTAAGCCAGTATACACCCCTCCTTAAAACCCTGAATATGTCGGTCATATCTTCCTTAATCATTGTAGTAGACGGTTCATCGTCAAAAATTTCAAAAATATCCTGCAAATTCAAAGATTCTGATGAAGTAGCTTTAGGTTTTTATCAATAATTAAAAACCAAAGCACGTGAAGCCCTGTTAATGCCTCACACACTTGAAGAAACACCTTTTCCTTAATGTTAATTGCATATAAATTAACCAACCCTTTGGTCAGAACTGGTCCCTTGCCTGAAAAATGTTTTTTTATAGGGTAAAACAAGTCTCCTAATAGGGGTTCTAAAGTAATTCTTAGGAACCGTCACAAACAGATTCATGCTTACACTTGCATTTCTGAGGGTGTACTGACACTCTCACACAAACTGGGCCCAAATTACTAAATGATGATCTGCTATCTGAAAATGCATCTCCAGGCCCACAAGATATAGCCTTGGGCTTTTCAATGTTGTCAGGACGAGCACTAAGACAACGGCTCAGGGTGGGCTTCTTGTATCCACAGTGCCAGACGTCAACATTATCCCTGTTGAAAATTGTAGACTTTATGTCAATTACAGGACCTCAAAATGCTAATTCATTGGGCCTCCTGACTGTGGATAGTTTGATAAATGCTTTCATCTTGCAGGAATTGACATCCGATTTAATATTAGAATTTTCCAATACGTAAGTAATCGACCATGGACACTCCTTGTCATTCAAACTTGCATATGCATTGCCAAAAAAGGTCATGTTCAAACAACATGCTACTAGAAAAACAAACTCTGCCTGTTTACAATCAGGCTCTCATAAACGTTGTCGAACACCCTGACCCTAACTCACCCTTCAGAATTCATTGGGCATTGGGGTCTGTACATCAACAGACAACTGTCTATCATCACTGACATGTTCTTCATCTTGTTAAATGCCCTGTCAATAAAACTAGGGTATTTTAATTTCACAGAGTCAACAGAAGATACGGATTTGATATCCGTACAATCAGTCTCATAATCACCCGACACCGTTTTGGCTAAAGGAATCTCCATTGAATTGTAGATTCTTTTCTCAGAAAATGCACAAAATTATAATGAATCAGCCAAAATACAGCTGTTACTTCCTTCGAACGGAATATGCTACAGTAAAAGTCGCTTTATGAACAGTAAAAAGGTGGACAAATTGTCGTTTTCAAAAAGTGCGATGATTACGTTTGATAATGCGAAAGATGCCAGACTTAATTGGATTTGAATTCCTTTTTACTATTGCACAACTGTAAAAGGTAATGACGACGTTTGACACATGAGAGACTTAATTGGCATTTTATGCCTCTTTCCTTTACTGTAGCCACGTGGATGGGTCCCAGTTGTCGGCCACTTGGCAAATCCAGAAATATTATATGGTTTTGCTGGGGTCACGGGCGCCACACGATTATAAAAGGAAGGATCGTGTGGTTCCAAATCACACATCCACTCACCCAACTCACCCAAATCCCACGAAGGTAAAAATGAGCAGAAACCCAATGAACCCAATCCAACCCAAAACCCAAACCGAACTAACTCGAAAACCCAAACCAATTGAAACCCAAATTTTTTGGGTTGGGTTTTGACCAACCAAAAACATTTTGGGTTGGTTTTTTTTTTTTATTTTTTTCCGGGTTGACCTAACCTATATGATATATATATATATATGTATGTATATATATATATATATATATATATATATATATATCTATGTATGTATATATGTATGCATTCCGGCCAAAGTAAAATTATGTTATCATATTGCTGATATCACTTCATTTTCAGTTTCGGTCTACAATTCTTTGACCTTTCTCCGGAAAAAAGAATCCACGTATGTATTTTTATGTATGACTATTGGTTATTAATTATTATCTTTATATGTTGTTGGTTGTTATATGTTGTTGGACTCTTAATTATCAAATTTTAACGTTTTCTTTCCTAAAAAAGTGGTTTCTATAACGATTATTGTTATGAACATATGACATGGAACTCGAATTTGGATATCTATATATAATATATAGAGGAGCCAATTTAACTCATTTACCCGATTGACCCGTTCCATACCCGATCCAAACCCGGTATTTATTAGGCAAATAAAAAATTAAAAAATCACACCTCGGTATTTATTAGGCAAATAACCTCAGTATTTATTAGGCAAATAAAATCCCACCTCAGTATTTATTAGGAAAATAAAAAAAAAAACCCACGTGTTTTTTTTATTATAACTAAAACCCACGTGTTATAGCTACTGAATAGGTTAAAAAAAAGCATGATTTGCGGACAATTATGATGAGGTCGACTAATTTCCCAATATTGCTGCAAAGTTAATATTCATTCAACATCAAAAGTAACTGCAATCGACGACAATAAACCTCTTGATATTCTACATCACTCTCTGATATTCAAATTATTCAAATTTCAAAAGGTAAGCTAAATTCTTTCCTAATTCAAAAGGTAAGTGAATTTTCGGCGATTTCTCTTTAAATTTCTGCGTATTCAAACCATTATCAGTGATTCATAGCAAGGCTGAGAATGATCCAACCTTACGAATCATGCTTGAAGATGAATTTTAGTTTTATAAAATTCATGCACTATCAATTCGGTTTGCTTATTGATTTCTTAAGGTAGCACAGAATTTTGCATCCAATACATTTGTGTTGATCTAATTTTTATTTTTTTTGGTTCAATTTTGTTGAAATATGATGTTTTTTTTCTGGTAAAGAGTGCAAATTTGGTGAAGGAAATGAAATATCTAATCTTCTTCCTATGTCTTCACTGTGTTCTTCCTGATTTGTGTTCTCATATTTTTTTTTTTATTGTTTGCCGTTCCTTCTACTCTTTTCCTATTTCTCCACTCTGTTCATATTGTTTGATGTTCATGGTTTTAATCTGAAAAGTCGATTTAGGGACAACAAGAAATTCAAGATGGAATCATAACATACCCATCAGGAAAGATCCTATTGTGTGTGAATAGAGCTAAAGGTGAATAATATCTTCATGACCATGTGATTTTTATTCTTCATTTGTATGCGAATTTAATTGTTATTTATGATTACTATGAGATCGATATCATACCGATGGTTTTTCAGATGGATGTGTTAAATTCTTAGACTATTCTCACCCAAACTTTTCTACTTCATGATTTGATATTTTTTTAGGTGTTCCAACTGATCAGTATATCAACGCATATTCTTTTTTTCTTTTTTTCGGCAGATCACCTTTTTCTTTTTAAAGTAATGCAAAGTGGCCAATCTACAAAGGTTAATGCATCAGATATGAAACTGAGACAAAAATTGTGGAGGCAGTGCATAAAAGAGAAAAGGAAGGGAGTTCTATAAAACCATTTGATATGATAATCTTAAGGTTCCCCAAAATTGATGAGAAACTAAAATATGTAAATCCATATTTGAACTGGAAGTAGCTTTTAACAATCTTTGTTTCATAGGAGGAGTTGGTATCAACTGTTCCTCTCTTATTAGTTAGCCTCAAATACGCCGGCATTGTTTTCTAGCTTGATCGCATTGCCGGATAAGATGTTTTCGGAGATTGGGATGATGAAGAGGTCGCTTGCATGAATATCGTTGATGAAGGAACTTACACTTCGATTAAAAGAAAATTCCTTTCTCTTTATTTTGGTGATGTTGTGGTGTTTGGGGAGGGTGGAAACTCGTTGAGCTGAGGTTTACTTCAGAAAGAAATATTGTTGATTAAGTATAATTGTAGATGAGTTAAAAGAGTCTTTTCTTGGGTTGGGTTAAACATGGGGGCTGGAATTGGGAAATGTAGAATTTGTTTAAGGTGTATAATAGTCGTCAAATTCCATAAAGGATATAAACAACATTGAAGGTGATTAATTCAACCATTTGTTGTAATTTATGTTTATTTATATCTTCATTTCTGAATGAGCATGTTAAAATGCAGGAGATGATGGCGATAACTTTTAAGCCTCTTCCGAAAATGAAGAGAATACAGTATTCGGTTTTTGTGATCGAGATTTAAAAGTTCAAGATATCCAAAAATATTCTACCTATGATGGGAGTGAACATGCAATTCTGAATAAAACTCCTATATTTTGATTAGCATCCTTATCGCCTTAATTGGTGTTTTCTTCAAGTATTTTGGTTTTCTTCATAAGATGCTTTAGACTTTATTTCAAAATTATTTCCCATGTCTGTTGAATTTCTCAGATTGATGTACATGTATAACTATGTATGCGATAAATTGATTGTTGGGATATTGCTTTGGGAATCATACTATGAAGAAGTTGGTTCACCGAATCAAGCTAGGTCACTCACTTGAAGGGATGTTATACCGACAAAGTTGAAAATGGTAATAAGTTGTTGCTATTGCTTGGTCTTTTTCATTTTATCTATTTTTGTTTATATAAGTTTGATGCCCGTGGTCACTTTACTCTATCTTTGGTTATGATGCAGAACTCTTGAAAAGTGGGTTAATATAACATCGTTCACAAAGTGTTTCCGGATTGGAGGCCTTTTCAGATCAAGTATGTGATGAAATATCTAACTATGTATATGTGTTTCCCCGTTGAAGTTCTTTTTTCTTTCTTTTGCATATGATTTCCGAGTAGCCATTATGTTATGAATGCGTTTGCCTGTTGAACCACTTTATTCTTTCTTTTGCATATGATTGTCGAAGTCGATATAATGTAAAGGACATAGTAGCACGGTATTTTCTTTAGTGTTGCAGTACAATGTTTTATATGTTTGTGTTTGCTGATAAAATGCAGGGCTTCATCAAGATGTAGCTTCTACCCCTCGCTAATGGAAGTTTCATACCCCTAGAAATCTTCGAGGATAATTTTTCAGTTCATTTTGATTAGGTGTGTTGGCTATTCTTCTTACCGTAGATACATATGTTTAGTACAATATTTTTTGAAGGGGTTTAGTACAATTATGAGATATTACATTCTTAAGTTTTTTTTTCCAAACACTAACACCAATAGTAACAGTATATAGGCATCTCCCCAGTGGTTACTGTGGCCCCTTAACCCGGAGTATCCGGGTTTGAGTCCTAATGGGGACATAAAGTGTGCGTGCATATATTTCGTTTGCGTAAAAAAATAGTAGTATATAGTTTTCAGAAAAAATTTAGCTCATAGTATGATAGTTTATGGTACTTTTTTTTTTTTTTTTTTTTTTTTTTTTGCTTCCTTAAAAATTATCAACTTACTAAAACTACCTATTATGTGTTTGGATGTTACATATATTTGTTTGCCACGTGGGTTGATGGTTTATGTTACAGTATGATAAAAATTATCAACTCACTAAAACTACCTATTATGTGTTTGGATGTTACAAATATTTGTTTGCCACATGGGTTGGTATTTTTTTTTTTTTTTTTTTTTTGCAAGCTAGAATTATTTCTGCAATATATGGTTCTTAAAATCTTTTCCTATGTCTATGTTGATTGGTATGTAAACGTCTACCTTCCATTGTTTATTAAGAAACCATGTTCCATTTTAGTATCGTTTTAAGTGATAGTTCATTGTCTTTTAAGTGGCAAATATAGGTTTAAAATTTTATTGGCGTATTCAAGCGTTAAATTCTGATGCATTGCAAGTAGATATGGATGGAATTGTGGGGGAACCAAAATCGCATTCTCAAGCAGTGCAGAGGTTCCGGTGAGTGGCAAAGGTATAGATGTAGATGAAAGTGATGGTGATGATCCTGTTAAATCTTCTAAATCTTCCACCATCCGGCTGTTGTGTTCCTCTCAGGGTTGACATCATTTTTGGATTCGTGTCTCTACTTAGTGTCTTTGTTTCAGTTTTACTTCTTTTTCGTTTGTGTGTTGCTGGATATGGATCATTGCTAAAGGATATCATTTGCTTCGTTGTTGGTGCAGCTTTGAGGGTTTGTTGATAGGATCTTGGCTGATGAACGGCTTTGGTGTTGGGTGATGCTCGGGTCTTTTGCTTTATATTTTGGCTACCTTCTTAGATTTTCAGTGGAAACAATTGTTGTTGTTTTTTTTTATAGAAATATATATATTTTTTGTTTTTGTTGTTGTTGTAATATTTCTTGATCGATATGTTTAGGTGATCTGCCATTGCTTCATTCTTCTTTTACTGAAATTGATCATTTTCGAACCATTTAAGATGCAATATCTATTTTCTTATTCTTTCACAAACTTTCATGGGACTCTAAATTTTTTTCTTTTTTCATGTTTCATTCTGTTAAACTTGGTCCATCTCACCGTTTTTTCTCATTTTCTCCCGTGCATTAAGCACGGGTTTTTGACTAGTATATATATATACATGTGTGTGGATTTTATAGCATAAAAGTGTTATTAATATAGATGCATGTTTTATGGATGAAACCCGAAACCCAACCCAAACCAACCCGAAACCAACCCGAACCAACCCATTGGGTTTTATAGTCATTGGGTTTGGTTTGGGTTAGCTTTTTCTTGAACCAACCCGACTTATACTATGTAAAAACCCAACCCAAGTCGACCCAACCCAACCCAAGCTCAGCCCTACCTGAAGGTGACTTACTCACCCATTCACCCAATAAAACATAGTAGAGATAGAAGTTTGCCATGGCAAGACAAACTACCAGGTTCCGCCTTAAGGGCAAATCCGTCTTTTTAACATACCCACACTGCCACCTCATACTTATTTTCCTCATTGACTATTTATTTTCTTTACTCAAAGAAAATAATATTTCGTTTGCAAGGGTGTGTATGGAAAATCACCAAGACAGTGAACCACACTTGCATTGCCTAGTGCAGATGGAAAAAACTCAGGACACAACCAATCCCCATTTTTTTGACGTAACTGATCCCAACAGATCAGCCATATATCATCCCAAATGTCAACAATCAATGAGGGATTTAGATGTGGCAAATTACATTGCCAAAGGGGGGAATTTAAAGAAAGAGGGGTGCTCAATGCATCTAGAAAGAGTCCAAAAAAATCCTGAGACGCAATATGGGCAGCCATATTGAACGAATCAACAAGCAGGGAGGATTTCCTTTCTAGAGTATGCACTGAGCAACCTTTTATTTGGGCAACCCAGCTCAGAAATCTGGAATACGCTGCAAATTCCAGATGGCCAGTAATACAACCTGAGTATCAGCCCCGATGGACCAATTTTGTTAATGTCCCCCACGAACTTAAAGATTGGGTGGTCCAAAATTTGTTTTTGGTAAGTTTTCAAAATTTACAAATTACACTCGCCCGACCAATAGATATGGAAGATGCCATTTGGGCCCATGAACAAACCCTAATGGACCTTAATGAACGTTATTATGAAATTAGGGATGTAATACATGTTAACCGTTCTTCTCCCCCAAAGTGGGTATGTTAAAAAGACGGATTTGCCTTAAGGCGGAACCTGGTATTTTGTCTTGCCATGGCAAACTTCGATCTCTACTATGTTTTGCTGGGTGAATGGGTGAGTAAGTCACCTTCAGGGATGTGGGTGAGTTGGGTGAGTGGATGTGTGATTTGGAACCACACGATCCCTTCCTTTTATAATCATGTGGCGGACCGTGACCCCAGCAAAACCATATAATATTACTGGTTTTACCAAGTGGCCGACAGCTGGGTCCCATCCACGTGGCTACAGTAAAGGAAAGAGGCATAAAATGCCAATTAAGTCTTTCATGTGTCAAACGTCATCATTACCTTTTACTGTTGTGCAATTGTAAAAAGGAATTTAAATCCAATGAAGTCTGGCATCTTTCGCATTTTCAAACGAAATCATCGCACTTTTTGAAAACGACAATTTGTCCACCTTTTTACTGTTCATAAAGCGACTTTTACTGTATCATATTCCGTTCAAAGGAGTAACAGCTGTATTTTGTCTGATTCATTATAATTTTGTGCATTTTCTGAGAAAAGCATCTACAATTCAATGGAGATTCCTTTAGCCGAAACGGTGTCGGGTGATTATGAGACTGATTGTACGGATATCAAATCCGAATCTTCTGTTGAGTCTGTGAAATTAAAATACCCTAGTTTTATTGACAGGGCATTTAACAAGATTAAAAACATGTCAGTGATGATAGACAGTTGTCTGTTGATGTACAGACCCCAATGCCCAATGAATTTCGGCGGTGTGTTAGTGGTCGTGGTGTTCGACAACCGTTTATGCGAGCCTGATTGTAAACAGGCAGAGTTTGTTTTTCCAGTAGCATGTTGTTTGAACATGACCTTTTTTGGCAATGCATGTGCAAGTTTGAATGACAAGGAGTGTCCATGATAGATTAATTACGTATTGGAAAATTCTAATATTAAATCGGATGTCAATTACTGCAAGATAAAAGCATTTCTCAAACTATCCACAGTCAGGAGGCCCAATGAATTAGCATTTAGTGGTCCTGTAATTGACATAATGTCTAAACTTTCAACAGGGATAATGTTGACGTCTGGCACTGTGGATACAAGAAGCCCACCCTGAGCCGTTGTCTTAGTGCTTGTCCTGAAAACATTGAAAAGCCCAAGGCTAAATCTTGTGGGCCTGGAGATGCATTTTCAGATAGAAGATCATCATTTAGTCAATTGGGCGGCCCAGTTTGTGTGAGAGTGTCAGTACACCCTCAGAATCAAAATTTTAATTTCTGGCATTGTTGAGCATAGTAACAGTGTTGGGCCGATGAGCAGTGGTATATCTACGAAGCATGATCTGTAAGCTGAGCAGAAGAATCTTTTGGAAGCTGAAAAAAACAAAATTAAATATGGTGTTGCGTGTACCGCAAGTAAACATTGTTAATAAGTATACTTCTTTGACTGTTTAGTCTTAGAGTATGGTTTTGCCTAGTGGCCGACAGCTGGGACCCATCCACGTGGCTACAGTAAAGGAAAGAGGCTTAAAATGCCAATTAAGTCTCTCATGTGTCAAACGTCATCATTACATTTTACTGTTGTGCAATAGTAAAAAAGAATCTAAATCCAATTAAGTCTGGCATCTTTCGCATTTTCAAACACAATCATCGCACTTTTTGAAAACGACAATTTGTCCACCATTTTACTGTTCATAAAGCGACTTTTACTGTGGCATATTCCGTTCGAAGGAAGTAACAGCTGTATTTTGTCTGATTCATTATAATTTTGTGCATTTTCTGAGAAAAGCAACTACAATTCAATGGAGATTCCTTTAGCCGAAACGGTGTCGGGTGATTATGAGACTGATTGTACGGATATCAAATCCGGATCTTCTGTTGAGTCTGTGAAATTAAAATACCCTAGTTTTATTGACAGGGCATTTAACAAGAGGAAGAACATGTCAGTGATGATAGACAGTTGTCTGTTGATGTACGTGCCCATTGAATTCTGAAGGGTGTGTTAGGGTCAGGGTGTTCGACAACCGTTTATGCGAGCCTGATTGTAAACATGCAGAGTTTGTTTTTCCAGTAGCATGTTGTTTGAACATGACCTTTTTTGGCAATGCATATGCAAGTTTGAATGACAATGAGTGTGTGTGTGTGTGTGTATATATATATATATATATATATATATATATAGGCTTATGTATGATTTTTTCTGTTTTAGAGGTTTTATAATCCATTATTCATTATCTACTTTGGTAGTAAAAGAAATGTTTTGCTCATTCCTTTACAAGCCACAATATTTATTTTCTTAGTTTTTTTATATAATAGAAGATATATATATCCTACATATTAACAAGAGTCTTTCCAAATTATAACATTTCTAAAGGCAGCAGTGAATTTCGTGGACACAACTCGTCGGCTTTTTTTTAATAAAGGATTTAATATGAACTTTAATAAATAGGCTTTGTAAGAAGTTTTGTTCCGTGGAATTTATATACTCAGTATAAAAGTTGCAGTACCAAAATATTAATTTTAAAATGTAGTATGATTGAAAGTTTGAATAATTAGTTATACACTTCATGTTATCGTTATGGACTTCAAGACTCTGTTTTATGGAAATAAATATATTTCTAGTATTTTTACAGTAACATAAACTGCCGAGTAGTACGCCACATTTCAGATGATTATCAGAAACAATTAAAAGATATTATAGAATAATGTTACGGTTCTCCAGACATACAACCCCACTCCCGGGTTAAAGGGAGAATTCATATTCCAGATTCAGTGCAGTGAGATCTCGAGAATCCCTGGCATCAGGCCCTGCTCCTGGGTTACAATAAGGAGTGCAGTTTATATGCCGGAGCCGGTCAGAAAATCCGGTCTGCAATCTCAGACAGAATCAGAGCCGTTAGAGGCACAGTTTAGAACCGTAGCATTATTCAGTTTCGACGCAGTACAGACTTTTTATTTCACTTGTGGTTTCAGTTATTTTTGCATTGTGTTTTTTTTATATAGTAATTACTACGACAGTATTTTCATACTAACTCAAAAGTGAACTTTGGGATATTAGTTATTCCTTAGTTCCTCTTGATACTTTTACACATTGTTTACGGAGCATTCGTGCTCACTCCTATAGTTGTATATTTTTCGAGATGAAAATCGAGTTCCGGGAGGAAGAGGGGGTTGCCTTGCCTACTACCTTAGTTAGCGGATGTGGATGTTTATCCTTTTGTGGAAGATAAACAAACTCTTTCATTTTGAGATTTTTATTATTGATGATGTAATAATTGGGGTTGAACCCTAACAATCGTATTTTTATATTTTCTTGAGACTTTGCAAAGATTTTTATTTTTATGGAATAAAGTTATGTACGGATTTTAGTTTTCGATTTCCAATAGATTGAAGGCTTCGTGATTCGAATTTTCTAGTTCGGATCATGGCGAGCGATTGAGATGACTGTAATTGGGAAAATCCGGTCCAGTCGTTCTGATTGGTATCGAGCCGAGGTTGGGAAACTTGGGCATATTAAGTTGAATCAATAGACTTGTAAGTTTGATATTTAGTTATCTAAGATTGATATATGACCTAGCTAGGCTTGATTAAGCTAAGTAAGATGATTTAGAAAGACCTTAAGGAGAGACATGTCGTTAGAATGGGTTTTAGTTTTAATTTTAATTTTTATTCAAGTTTAACTTTATGTACTAATATCTTCTCCTTATAGGATGGCTGATGCACACTCTGGTTCCCACGATAGTAATTCTAGCAACCACTCTCCAGTGGGTTCCCAGCATGATCAGAACCCTCCACCCGACCCTAGCTTAACAATATAACCCTTCAAGTCCTGCTCGACCGTACTAGACTTTGATTGACCTCGATTAGTGGAGATGTTTATGAAGTATAAGCCTATGGTGTAACTTCGGTACATTGTACGTCTATAATCTAAACCGGTCATTGGTGATAAATGTTGGAGAAGCTATACACACACACACGTTCTTTTCTCGATACAAGGTAGAACTTAAATCTTATGCATTTGTGTCATTTACTTGTGTTTTACCATTTCAATTCTTATAGACAAAATGTATGATTTCAATGTTGACTCAATCTTTATTTTTGAATCGCTCATTTTTTGCTCGAGGGCGAGCAAACGCTAAGTAGGGGGTAGTTGATGAGAGTCAAATTGGCTATCATTTTCTATGTAATTATACCCCGTTTATACCTCGTTTTATATGTTTTCTGAGACATTTGGTTGTATTCTGATGTATTTACACCTTGGTTATCATTTCGGGACCTAGGACGTAAAGTCCGGGATTCTCGGTCTTTTTCGGGGTAATTTACTATACTCTCGGTCACCCTAGTGTCCTGTAGGGATTATGTGTGGTATTTGTTGTGATTTTGTACAGGACTTAGGTGTTTGAGATGTCCGGAAGGCGAGATACGAGGATTGGAACGTGTGCCCGAAGCTTAAACGTTCAAACGGATCAAAAAGCGGTGGTACTACAACCATACCTTCCATTGATCTGCATTTTGATCCACCTTAGAGGCATTTTATGGGCTGGACATCTTCATGGAAGTTGTAGACAATTGAATGAACTTTCCAACGCATCTTGAATCACTCAAATCGGAGGTCTACACACAAAGTTATGGCTGTTTTTCTGAAGGTGTGTCAGCTAGGCGCGCGCCTGAGAAATGCTAGGCGCACGCCTAGCAGTGAATTTTGGCCAGAAGTTTCAGTACGTGATTTCGGTGAGCTAGGCGTGCGCCTACACTTTCCTAGGCGCACGCCTAGCGTCCAGAACACATAAAACACTATAAATACTCCCATTTTGGATCTAGATCCACACCTCCTCTTCCCCAACTCGTTTTTCTTCAGTTTTTCAGTGTTTTTCTTAGCTTAGATCAATTATGTACATAGTTTAGCTTAGATTAGTTGTAGATTGTTTTAATCCGTTGATTCTCAAAGATATCTTGACGCGTTATTGACGGGATTTCGTTCGGTGGATCGATTTTCTACGGCATAATATATTTGGTATTTCTTTTTCATTTCTTGTTCTTGCTTTTAATCTTGTTTATGTTAACTTTATTGTTGATTTCTTGTTGTTTTTGTTGATATAATGTGTAGCTAATTTCCCGATAGTCGAGTTATGTGATAGTCTTCGAAATCGAACCTTAGCTTGTTCATGTGGTGTTCTTGATGTTTGATTGTTTATTCTCGACGTTACCATAGTTCTAGAACTTATTCTTATCACGTTTGTTGAATTAGCTACTTAATAAACGTATCACACGTATCGTCTTTACATATGTATTTTTGCGAGAGGATACGGAGCCGGGTTCTAGGATCATCGTAAAACCGATCGAGTTGTTCGGACTCGGTTTCATTGTGAGGTTTTGTATCGACTTGTCGGCGTTTCATGAATCGTAGACCGTGTGAGAGGTCGATTAAATCCGGTCGGATTGTTGAACCCGACATAGAAGGGTAGATTATTGAAATAATGTCTATTCTCGTGAGCCGTGAAACGACACCCTTTGTGACATCGAGAACGTTAAGGTGAATCAAGAATACCTCGGGACTTAGCTTGGGTTTGTGAGTATTAGATTGGATCATAGCTCGGCTATCTATTTTATATAGTTTTAAATCTTTCTTTTGTGTATATTTAGTTTGTAGAACCGGTGATCTGACAAATCACCATGTTCAAATTTGTGTTGGCCTAAACTAGAACGAGACCGACTTTGGTACTCGACTGCATTCCCTGTGGGATACGACATTGACTCACCAATTCTAGGCTACAATTGACCCGGTACACTGCCGGTGAGATTGGACACTTAGAAAAGGCCGATCACTAAGTTTGATTCATACCAAGAGATCTATGAAAGGGCTATTAAGGCTGAAAATGTTCTAAAGAAAGCGTTTCCAGTTGTGTCTGCGAGCATGAAGAGGAAATGGGATCAAGGTTCTAAGGGGAAAGCTGGACCATCTGGAAAGAAGCAGTTCATGGTAAGCCGAGGTATCCACAGTGTCAATAATGTCAGAAGTATCATCCCGGTGAATGCAGGATAGGACTAGGGTTTGTTATCAGTGCGGTGAGTCAGGCCATAATTCTCGTGACTGTCCTAAAAAGTCACATGCAGCTAATCCTGGAGTGGCCCAGGGAGGGAAGAAGAAGGACAAAGGATCCATTAAACCCAAAACAGGAACTACTAGAGTTTTTGCTTTAGATGCTAAGGTGCTCGAGAATGATGATGCAAAGTGGTGACAGTGCACACAATTTATTTTTATGCTTTCGGTCATTCTATTATTCTAGTACTTTATTTATTTATTTATTTTCCTATGGGTTGTGGGTTATTAAAATTAGTTCAGTTCCTGCTAGAGCTTTCTTTGACACATGAGCCTCTCATTCCTTTGTGTCCAGACGATTTTTCCAAAAATTAAAAACAGAAGAAAATAAGATGGATATTTCCTTGTCTATTTCAACCCCTGTCGGCAAGACGGTGCTAGTAGATAAATATGTTTCATGGTGTAAAGTCCAAGTGGGTGAAAAGGAAGTTGTTAGTGATTTCATAATTCTTGATACCTTGGACTTGGATGTAATACTGGGAATTGACTGGTTATCCCAACATTATGTACACTTAGACTGTCGTCAGAAGAAAGTCATTTTTCGATATCCAGAGGAGAAGGAAATTTTATTTCAGGGAAATTTGTATGAGACTATTAAGACTTCCCCAGTGATATCTGCAATATCAGCAACGCGGGCAATTAGGAAAGGATGTGATGGATTCATGGTTTATGCCTTGAATATGGAAGATGGGAATCATAAGTTAGAGAACATTCCAATAGTTAGAGAATTTCCAGACGTGTTTCCTGAGACATTGCCTGGTAACATGCCAGATCGAGGAGTGGAATTTAAGATCGACTTAGTACCAGGAGCCGCCCCAATATCTAAGCAACCATACCGAATGGCACCTGCAGAGTTGAAGGAATTAAAAGAACAACTGCAAGATATGTTAGAACGAGGAGTTATTCGACCTAGTGCATCCCCATGGGGAGCCCCTGTCCTATTTGTAAAAAAGAAGGATGGAACTATGTGTCTATGCATTGATTATAGGGAACTTAACAAGATCACTATGAAGAATAAGTATCCATTGCCCAGGATTGATGACCTTTTTTGACCAGCTTCCGGGTTCTCGAGTATACTCCAAGATTGACCTAAGATCAAGATATCATCAGTTGAAAATTCGTACGGAAGATGTACCTAAGACTGCCTTTAGGACACGTTATGAACATTACGAGTTTCTAGTGATGCCATTTGGATTAACTAACGCGCCAGCAACATTCATGGGATTGATGAATCAGGTCTTCAGTCCTTATCTTGATAAGTTTGTGATGGTGTTCATAGATGATATTTTAATTTACTCCAAGAGTAAAGAAGATCATGCGGAGAACTTAAGGATTGTGCTTCAAACCCTTGGAAAGAATAAGTTGTTTGCTAAATTCAGTAAATATGAATTCTGGATTGAAAAAGTTGCTTTTCTCGGGCATGTAGTATCTGGAGACGGAATTTCAGTAGACCCAGGGAAGGTCAGAGCGGTAGTGGAATGGCAGAGACCAAAGAGTGTTACCGAGATCAGAAGTTTTTTTGGGGATGGCAGGTTATTATAGGAAGTTTATTAAGGACTTTTCTTTGTTAGCCGCCCCTCTGACTAAGTTGACAAGGAAAGATGTACAATTCCAGTGGAACGGGGAGTGTCAAAAAGCATTTGAGGAGCTAAAGCAGAGGTTGGTTACTGCACCCATTCTTACTTTACCAGTGCCTGATGGAGAATATGAGATTTATTGTGATGCTTCACACCAGGGGCTTGGATGTGTGTTGATGCAAAAAGGTAGGGTAGTGGCGTATGCTTCGAGACAGTTAAAGACTCATGAGAAGAACTATCCAACACATGATTTAGAGTTGGCTGCAGTAGTTTTTGCTCTCAAGTTATGGAGACATTATCTTTATGGTATACCCTGTAAAATTTACTCAGATCATAAGTGCCTGAAGTATATCTTCACTCAAAAGGAACTTAACATGAGACAGAGGCGATGGTTAGAGTATCTCAAGGATTATGATATCGCCATACTTTATCATCCAAGTAAGGCTAACCGAGTGGCTGATGCTCTGAGTAGAAAAATAGTTGATGGGACGGTGGCATCCATGACCATTCAGCTGCAGTTAATTGAAGACTTCGATCGTTTGCAACTCGAAGTATACAAGCAGGATCGGGGAGATGTTAGGAATGATCACCGTAAAGTCAACACTTATAGAAAGGATTAAGATTGCCCCAGAGAAATGATGAGTTCTTACAAATGATACAAGAAAAGGTATGAGATAACACTGAATCAGACTTTAAGATTCAATCGGATGGATCTTTGTGGTTTAAGTCAAGACTATGTGTACCCGATGATGAGGACTTGAAGGAAGAAATGATGAATGAGGAACATCAGATTGAGTTTGTGATACACCCAGGTACCACGAAGATGTATCGTGATCTTCGAAAGCATTTTTGGTGGAGGAATATGAGGAATGATGTTGTGAAGTATGTTTCTCGATGTCCTACATGTCAACAAGTGAAGGCCGAACATCAGAGACCAGCTGGGTTGCTTCGACCTTTAGAGATACCTGAATGGAAGTGGGAACATATCACCATGGACTTCATAACAGGTTTACCAAAGGCTCCAGGAGGGAAGGATACTATTTGGGTTATAGTAGACAGATTAACTAAGTCAGCTCATTTTCTAGCAATTGTTAATACAATAACTTTAAATAAGTTGGCAGAGTTGTATGTTCGTGAGATAATCAGACTACATGGAATACCGGTATCTATAGTGTCAGACAGAGATGCCCGTTTTACATCTCGGTTTTAGGCAAGTTTACAGAAACAGATGGGTATTGAGTTACGATTGAGTACCGCCTTTCATCCTCAAACCGATGGTCAATCAGAAAGAACAATACAAACGCTTGAAGATATGTTACGTGCATGTGTTTTGGAGAATAAGGGTGTGTGGAGTGATTGTTTGACTCTAGCTGAGTTTGCATATAACAATAGTTATCACTCCAGTATTGGTATGGCACCATATGAGGCATTGTATGGTCGAAAATGTAGGTCACCTTTGTGTTGGGATGAGGTTGGAGAGAGAGCAATGACAGGACCTGAGTTAGTACAAGTGACTGTGAGTAAAGTATCAATGATCAGGGACAAGTTGAAAGCTGCTCAGGACAGACAGAAGAAGTGGCCAGATAAGAGAAGACGGCCATTACAGTTTGCAGTGGGTGACAAAGTTTATCTCAATGTAGCACCAACAAAAGGAGTACAGAGGTTTGGTGAGAAAGGGAAGCTCAGTCCGAGGTATATTGGACCATTTGAGATCACGGCAAGAGTATGAGAGTTAGCTTATCAGATAAAGTTGCCTTCACAGATGTAAAGGGTTCACAATGTCTTTCACGTATCTATGCTCCGGAAATGTTTGGCAG
This sequence comes from Gentiana macrophylla, assembly GCA_026214975.1. Lineage (NCBI taxonomy): Eukaryota > Viridiplantae > Streptophyta > Magnoliopsida > Gentianales > Gentianaceae > Gentiana > Gentiana macrophylla. The sequence goes on from CM047813.1 coordinate 101,758,064, forward strand.
AACCGGAGAAGGTTGTTGATGTGGAGCCAAATTTAATTGAGTGGATCTTAAGTATGAGGAACAACCTACCAAAATTCTAGAATCCAAAGTGACAGAAGTCGAGGGTCGAGATGTTCATTTGGTTAAAGTGCAGTGGACGAATCATACCGAGCAAGAGTCAACGTGGGAGAAAGAGGAATTCATGCGTCAGCACTATCCAGAGCTCTTTTAAGAAGGTATGACAAATTTCGAGGACGAATTTTTTTTAAAGGAGAGCTGAATGTAATACCCCAAGTCGATTTTAACATTCAACCCGAGTTCGAACCGAAAGTTAACCCGAACCAACTTATATTTTTTAGAAATTAAATATTATAGTGGAAGTAATAAGGATACATAGCACATAATTAATCAAGATAATGGGCATTAAGCTGAGTTAATGAATTATTTTCAGTTTTGGAAGAAAAATAGGTAGTAAACATGAGAGTTATACCTCTTAAAAGCCTTGCCAAAGCGTTGGCCTTGAGGGGAATTCTTAAAAGTGGCCATTTATTACAACACTCTTTCTCACCAAACTCTAAGGCATTTTTATCAATCATTCCAACAACAAAACAAGCCCTTATATTCCACACAAGAATATTCAAGGCTCAAGTAAGTTAAGAAAAAATGAGGAAATTGGTAAGCATGATCAATTTACTATTTTAATTTGATTCATCACTACCTCTATTCAAGTGCTTGACAATAACCCTTGGATTTGTTCAAGGCTAGGAGCAACATTTGGTTGAAAGGGTGCTTAAGAAGGGTTCTAAAAGCAATCTAAGGGAGTACTATCTTGGTTAGCACAATCTAGTTCAACATTCAAGCATTAATAAGTTTAAGTTATGAATTCATAGAGAATTCTTGTGTTCATAGGATGAGGAGAATCTCTACACTAGAAGTCAAGAGTTAATAACAAATTTACAAGTCCATCAAGGTAAGGAGTGTTTGTATCAAGAGGTGTTATTTTATTCATGTTTTTCACAATATTTATTTATTTATTTATTTTTAGTTGCTAACACACTAAAAAAAATATATATATATATATATATATATATATATATATATATATATATATATATATATATATATAGAGAGAGAGAGAGAGAGAGAGAGAGAGAGAGAGATAAACTCATGATTTTACAAGAATTGGCAATCAAACAAATTAATGCACAACTTGTCACCTATGTGCGATTGATATATATATATATATATATATATATATATATATATATATATATATATATATATATATAGAGAGAGAGAGAGAGAGTGAGAAGGAGAGATAGTGTTTTGAAACTTATTTCTTACAATGGTTTTGCGGAGGGACAGAGGGACATTTATAGTGCCCTCTGATTCTGATTTTTAATCCTGGCCGTGCACGTGGCAAAACCAAATAATATTACCGGTTTTGCCCACGTGTCGGCATATGATTTGGTCATGGTGTTATACAGTTGTCCCCACACACGTGGATTCAGTATCTGATTGTCGGACAACAATTGTGGCTTTTACTGTTGTACAATAGTGCCTGCCTCCTGCACTTTTTCATCACGAGCAATAGTGAAAACGCGTTATTATTTAACTTTTCTGCTTTAGCAACTATCGTCTCTCAAACAATCCTTGATATTTTTGAAATATCCCTCCTTTACTATTCATAAAGTGACTTTTTACTGTAGCGTTTGATCGGAGCGAAGAAAATTCTGATTTTTTTTCCGATTTATTGGTTTTCTGAGAAAAGCATCTACAACAGAATGGAAATCCCACTAGCCGAAACCGTTTCTGGTGATTACGAGACTGATTGTACTGATATCAAGTCAGGATCATCTGTTGTATCTGTGAAGTTAAAATACCCTAGTTCTATTGACAGGGCATTCAACAAGATGAAGAATCATCGCTGATGATAGATAGTTGTCGTTGATGTACATGCACCTCAATGCCCAATGAATTGAAGGTTGTGTTAGGGTTTAGAGTTTTTGATAACAGATTATGCGAACTGATTGCAAACAAAGTGAGTTCGTGTTCCCAGATCTTGTTGTTTGAATATGACCTATTTTGGTAATGCATATGCAAGTTTGAATGACAAGGAATGTCCTTGGTCAATTACTTATGTTTTGGAAAATGCTAGTATTAAGGCCAATGTTAATTACTGCAAGATGAAAGCTTTTCTGAAGCTGTCAACAGTGAAGAGGCCCAATGAATTAGCATTTAGAGGTCCAGTAATTGACATAAAGTCTAAAATTTTCAGCAGGGATAATGTTGATGTTTGGCACTGTGGATTCAAAAAACCCACTTTGAGCCGTTGTCTTAGCACTCGAGCAGACCATATTGGAAAGCCCAAGGCTATAACTTGTGGACCTGGAGATGCATTTTCAAACAGCAGGTCGTCTTTTAGTCATTTGGATAGGCCCAGTATTTGCGACAGGCCCAATTTTCCAACAACCTCTAGCAATGTCATATCTGATAAAGGTGGACCTGACAACAGTGTTGGGCTTATCAGCAGTAAAGATCCAGTCAAACTTACAGAGGAAGTTGTTCAGAAGAATCTACTGGAAGCTGAAAAAAATAAAATAAAATATGGTGTTGCGTGCACTGCAAGCAAACACTGTTAATAAGTACACTTTCTTTGACTGTTTAGTCATTCGGTCATTGCATGGAAGAAATCTGTGTAAGTTATAATTTGTGGCTTATTATCTGTTTAATCACAACAGTCTTAAATATAATAACTATTTTAAATGGGTTCACGTATATACGATGTGGGCGAATATCCCACGAGTTGGGAAGGATTAAGAGCGATGTGCGTAGATCTTGGGATTTCGTCACAATTGGCACACTTAAGGGCCTGTCAAGAGACAGGGGAGAAATTTGTTTGTCAAGGCCCTTTGTTCATGGATCAGAGGAATCCGTTTCTGTTAATGCAAAGGTTGGCTAAATTTCGTGCTGTTAATCGCAGATTTAACAGGCCGAAGTGTAAATATTTTATTAAGAAGCAGAAAGCAGAGGTAGATGTGCAAAGACTGAGTCATGTCAACTTCGAACAGAAAAATGAGGGATTATCTAGCAAGCAAGCGGAGGAATGCATATGCAAGTTTAAACCGGAATCTGTTTGGAACAGTTCCTAGATTTTCTTACAGGGCTCCTGTCAGGAGACCAGGTATCTTTTATAATAAAAAAAAACCCTTTTTTAGGCAAAAGAGACAATCAGAGAGGAGATTGTTAACAATTCATGACAAACTTACAATTGAAAACGTTGGTGAATGTAAGTTGTTGAACAATATAAGTCAAGGTACTAGTTCTGACCAAAGGCTTGGACATGATATTAATTTATATGGAATTAATATTAAAGGAAAGGTTCATCTTCAGGTCTGTGAGGATTTAACAGGTCTCCATGTGGTATGGTTTTTAATTGTTGATAAAAAACATAAAGCTACTTCATCAGAAACTTTGAAGATGCAAGATGTTTTCGACATTTATGCTGATGAACCTTCTACTGCAATGATTAAAGAAGAGATGACTGACAGATTCAGGGTATTAAGGAGGGGAGTGTATTGGCTTACAATGAAAGGATCCAGTTCAGCTGGTCAGAAAGAGCAAGTTGTAAAAGAATATTGCAACAAAAAAATACTAGTTAAATATGGAGGTGTGTGGGGACAGCTGTATAACACCATGACCAAATCATATGCCGACACGTAGGCAAAACCGGTAATATTATTTGGTTTTCCCACGTGCACGGCCAGGATTAAAAATCAGAATCAGAGGGCACTATAAATGTCCCTCTGTCCCTCCGCAAAAGATCGTGAATCTAAGAAGTGTTATACAATATATAACTGCAGCCGCTGGCCCAGTGGGTTTAAAAAAATGGTTCCTTTATTTCCAGATGTATTACATTTCCTTGTGCCCATTCAGAGAACCTTGTATTATCCCTTTCTATAGCTACTTTATAACTCTGATCTGGGTTACATAATACAATACATGGTATACCCCCTGGTACTTTTTTTTCTTACAATACTTATCGTTTACAGTAAAGTCTTTTTGAGCACCTAACAATTCTTTCTTGTAAGAAAAAAAAATTCAAGGGGATATCGTCTACAATATTATACAGGGTTTGTACATCATAACAAGAAAAATCTATTCCCCCACAAAAGTAATTATGGCGACCCAAACTTCTAGCCCATGCAGTCTTTCCAGTTCTTGTTGGGCCTTCAATTATCATCGAAAGGGGGCGGTCCGGTTTGTTCTCCGGGTCCTGCAGGTGGGGGAGAATATCGATCAATTTCTAATATGTCTAGCATATTGTTTAAACGTTCATTAAGTTCTATATTAGTTACTTCATGTGCCCACTCAACGTTTTCTTGGGTTGCATGTTGTCCTACAGAAGTTTGTAGGTTTGCTACACTTACCAGAAATAAATTTTGGTGTACCCAGTCTGTTAACTCTTGGGGTATGTTAATAAAGCTTGTCCATCTGGGTGTGTATTGTGGTTGTATTTCAGGCCATCTGGAATTGGCTGCATATTCCAGATTTCTTAATTGGGTCGCCCAGATGAACGGTTGCTTTACCTGCACCCTAGAAAGGAAGTCAGTTTTGGATGTGGACTCATTTATTATTGATGTCCATATGTCATCCCTATTCTTCTTTACTGAACTTCTTGTTGCTTGGTATACACCCCTTTCCTCAAATACCCTCCCTTTAGCTATGTATTCTGCTACGTTTTCATCACTTTTGGGTATTTGAGTATTGGGGTGATATGATCGTATCCCATTTGGGTCTTTGATGTCAAAGAACCTAGTATCCCTAATATCCAACTTTTTTTTAAGTTGAACTAGGCAATGCAAATGAGGCTCCCCATCAGCATGACATTCAGTACAGACTCTAGCATAAAAAATGTCTAGGTCTTTAAGTAAATTAAACAAAAAATCTATACAGAAAAGTGGTATGAGGGGGCAATGTGGGTATGTTAAAAATACCGACTTTCCCTGAAGTCTATATGGGGGAGGTCTACGAGGCATATTTAGTTTTCTTAGAGATAGATAATAGATAGAGAGTGAGAAGGAGAAATAGTGTTTTGAAACTTATTTCTTACAATGGTTTTGCGGAGGGACAGAGGGACATTTATAGTGCCCTCTGATTCTGATTTTTAATCCTGGCCGTGCACGTGGCAAAACCAAATAATATTACCGGTTTTGCCCACGTGTCGGCATATGATTTGGTCATGGTGTTATACAGCTGTCCCCACACACGTGGATTCAGTATCTGATTGTCGGACAACAATTGTGGCTTTTACTGTTGTACAATAGTGCCTGTCTATACTTTTCTACTGCTGAGCAATAGTGAAAACGCGTTATTATTTAACTTTTCTGTTTTAGCAACTATCGTCTCTCAAACAATCATTGATATTTTTGAAATATACCTCCTTTACTATTCATAAAGTGACTTTTTACTGTAGCGTTTGATCGGAGCGAAGAAAATTCTGATTTTTTTTCCGATTGATTGGTTTTCTGAGAAAAGCATCTACAACAGAATGGAAATCCCACTAGCCGAAACCGTTTCTGGTGATTACGAGACTGATTGTACTGATATCAAGTCAGGATCATCTGTTGTATCTGTGAAGTTAAAATACCCTAGTTTTATTGACAGGGCATTCAACAAGATGAAGAATCTGTCAGTGATGATAGATAGTTGTCAGTTGATGTACAGACCTCAATGCCCAATGAATTCTGAAGGTTGTGTTAGGGTTAGAGTTTTTGATAACAGATTATGCAAACCTGATTGCAAACAGGCTGAGTTCGTGTTCCCAGTATCTTGTTGTTTGAATATGACCTATTTTGGTAATGCATATGCAAGTTTGAATGACAAGGAATGTCCTTGGTCAATTACTTATGTTTTGGAAAAGGCTAATATTAAGGCCGATGTTAATTACTGTAAGATGAAAGCTTTTCTAAAGTTGTCAACAGTGAAGAGGCCCAATGAATTAGCATTTAGAGGTCCAGTAATTGACATAAAGTCTAAAATTTTCAGCAGGGATAATGTTGATGTTTGGCACTGTGGATTTAAAAAGCCCACTTTGAGCCGTTGTCTTAGCGCTCGAGCTGACCACATTGGAAAGCCCAAGGCTATAACTTGTGGACCTGGAGATGCATTTTCAGACAGCAGGTCGTGTTTTAGTCATTTGGATAGGCCCAGTATTTGCGACAGGCCCAATTTTCCAACAACCTCTAGCAATGTTATATCTGATAAAGGTGGACCTGACAACAGTGTTGGGCTTATCAACAATAAAGATCCAATCAAACTTACAGAGGAAGTTGTTCAGAAGAATCTACTGGAAGCTGAAAAAATAAAATAAAATATGGTGTTGCGTGCATCTTGCTGTAATTATCATCGGCCTTAATATTAGCATTTTCCAAAACATAAGTGAAGAGAGTTTGAGAATGTGATAAACACAAGAGTAAACTTCAACTTATCTTTTATTCATTGATAATGAAGGAGTATAAATAGATACAATTTGGAGAGAGACTAGCTAGCTAGTATGCCACTTGAGTATGTAGATGTGGGCGGCACAAAAGCAAAAAGTAAAAGTACAATCTATGTCTATGTCTATGACATAAAGTAAACTAGAGTTTGACATATTAATTGTTTATATGTATCACAATTAATATGTCTTTTACAAATAAATAAAGTGTACAAATAAAGTTATGCACGACATAGTCTGCTGTGATCATGAGGATCAGCAGTCTGCCGATCACCCTGCTGAGCCTCAGCAGACTGCTGAGTGATATATTTCCACACCCCCCCTCAAACTGGGCTGTATATATTGATGCAGCCAAGTTTGCTACTTAGTCTGCTGAACGTAAGAGGTGGAATAGCCTTGGTAAGAATATCAGCATTTTGATCTTCTGAGGGAACATACTGGAGTTGAATAATCTTGGCATCAATCTTCTCCTTCAGAAAGTGTCTGTCAATGTCCACATGTTTTGTTTTGTCATGATGGGTGGATCCTCTCGCCATGCATAGTGTTGATTATTATCACAACAAGAGTGTGATAGGTTCTTTGAATAGGTTCTTTGAAGTTCGGGTAAGTACTCTTTTGAGCCAAAGAGCTTCACAAATGCCTAAAACAAGTGCCTGAGTTCGAAACTTTCAAAAGATCGCTTCTGAGACACGATAGGTTGTTTCTTGCTCCTCGAAGTAACAAGATTGCCCCATACATAGGAACAATAGCTGTGGTAGACCTTCATCTATGTGGCATCCGCCCAATCGGCATCGAGTATAGACCTTGATGGATCTATCGTGAGACTTGGTGAAGTGTAACCCTTGGCGAGTGGACTTCAAATACCATGATATACTATTCATTGCATCCCAATGTTGCTCAAGATAGGGCAATGCATGAAGCTAGCTAACAGATCGACACCATATGCAATATCCGGTCTTGTATGGGATAGGTAGATGAGTTTCCTACAAGTCTTTGATATTGTTCCTTTCTTACTGACAATGTCACCATGTCGCAGGTATGACTCTGGTCTCTTGGGATACAAAGAGTTTGCACCCCAAACATGCCGTTTCCTTCAAAGCAGTCCAGTACATATTTCCTTTGGGAGACCGAGATTCCTTTGATGTTTCTAGCTACTTCCATGCCAAGAAAATACTTAAGTAAACCCAAGTCTTTAACTGAAATACCTTTTTGCCAGATTCTTTCAAGTGTTGGATCTCGGCAGGTCATCTCCAAGAAGGATGATATCATCCACATAGACAATAAGAATAGACCTCTTACGGTTGGTTGTCTTGATGAACATAGTGTGATCGAATTGCATTGGTGATATCCGCAGCCTTTGACCACAGTTGTTAATTTTCCAAACCATGCCCTTGGTGATTGCTTGAGCCATATAGAGATTTCCTCGGTTGCACACCTTGCCTTGAGTATGAGGATTGATAAAACCAGGAGGTATAGTCATATAAACCTCCTCAAGAAGGTCCCCATTTAGAAAAGCATTTTTGATGTCCAATTGATGAAGAGGCCAGTCAAGTTGGACAACTAGAGAAATTAGTACCGACAAAGTGTTGAGCTTTGCCTTTGGTGCAAAATTTTCTTTATAGTCAATGCCATAAGTTTGAGTGAATCCCTCGGCTACCAATCGGCTTTGTACTTGTCAATAGTGCCATCAAAGCGAGTGTACTTGATAGTGAATAACCATTTGCAGCTGACTGTCTTCTTGCCTTTTGGAAGAGTTGTGAGATCCCAAGTATGATTATCCAGGAGGGCAGTCATCTCTGTTTTAACAGCAGCCTTCCACTTATCATTTTGAAGGGCCTCCTGAATATTTCTAGGGATAGAGTGAGAGTCCAGGTCCTGTGTAAACATGGAAAAGACGGGAGACAACTGATCATAAGATAAATAAGAATGAATAGAATGATCAGTGCATGATCTTTTCCCTTTCCTTAGAGCAATAGGTCTGTCATCCACTTCAAGTGAGAATGCGAGAGTCAATAAGCCGAGGTCCAGCAGACTACGGTTCGATGAGTTCTTGAGGTTACAGTTCCAAAGAGCTCGGGTCGTGGACTACGGGTGTGAGGCGGCGAGGGTCGATAATGTGAGTATCCGCGAGGATCTTTGAAGGTTATGAGTCTGCTTTGTGGGTTAGGACTCTGCTTGAGGGTAAATGGTTTCTTTGAGGAACGGACTTAGTTCAATCTCAATCAGTTTCCATCGATGGTGGCTCGATGAGGTTCTTTGTAATATGGAGTCCTTTCAAAGAATTTCACATCCATAGAATTGTAAAATTTCTTTCGATAGGAGAGTAACACTTGTAACCTTTTCATGTCTGTGCATATCCAAGGAAAATGCACTTATGAGCTTTAGGATCAAGTTTACTACGTGTTGAGCATGGATATAAACAAACACAGTACAACCAAAGATCTTTGGAGGCAATTGGGTAATAAGATGAGAAGCGAGGAGTGTGGTCGGCGGGGTTTGGAGAGGAGTTTTGAAACCTAACACTCTGTTGGGAAGTCTGTTGATTAAATATGTTGCAGTCAATATAGCTTCACCCCACATGTATTTAGGAACATGTGTAGTGAACATGATTGATCTGGCCATTTCAGCCAGATGCCTGTTCTTTCTTTCAAACAACCCCATTATGTTGAGGTGTTTCCACACAACTACACGATATGAACAATTCCTCTGTTAGTCAAGAAGTTCATGAGGTTAGACTCATAGTATTCGAGCATTATCGTCTTTAAGGTCTTGATTTTAGTATCAAATTGGGTGGAGACCATGTGATAAAATTCTTGGAAGATAGGTCCAACTTCAGATTTGTCTTTCATTAAGAACGACCAAGTGTTTTCGGTATGATCATCAATGAAGGTTACAAACCACCTTTTTCTGTTATACTTTTCACTCTTGAGGTCCCCATACATCACTTTGTGAATTAGGGTGAAAGGAAGAGGGCAAGTGAGGTAACTTAGCATAGCACAGATTTGGTGAGTTTAGCAAATTGACAAATATCACATTGAAGATCATTAAGATTACATCCTTTAAACAATTCAGAATTAAAGACTTTAAATAACCAAAACTTGGATGTCCTAGTCTATAATGCCATAACATGATATTGTCAAGTTTTTGAGTGCAAAGTCTTGAGGCGGATTCTGTCTTGATCTTACATCTTGTGAGGTTGATCACAAACAATCCTGGAAAGGTGGTTTAGCTTGCCCAATCACTTCACGAGAAGAAAGATCTGGAATGTGTGCGATTCTTATTAAAAACAACGGTCAATTCGGATCTTTAGTGAGTTCTTGTGAGATATAAGGTTTCTGATCTAACTTTGGAACAAACAGGACATTCTGTAGATATATCGATTAGTAAGTTTAACCTTCCCAACACCTTTTGCATAAGCAGAACCATCGGATAGTCTTAATTGCGTGAATTTGGTTGCATGGCATATATTGGGTAATAAGGTTTTATTACCAGTCATATGGGAAGACGCCCCAGAATCAACAATCCAAGTCTCATTACTAAGAGGTGAGTAAAATATACCTGTTTTAGCATGAGTGGCCATTTCAGTAGGGGAGCTACCTTCCCGATCGCTGAGCAATAAAGGCTTTAAATGCGGCAAACTGAGCATTCAGCTTACTGTCATTCTCCTCTTCACTGACAAGTTTGCCTTGACTTTCCCTGGTTGGTTTTGAGGTTTTAGAGGGGTTAGGTTTGCCATGTAGCTTCCAACAATTGTCCTTGGTGTGATTTGTGCGTTTGCAGTGATCACGAAGCGTGCTTTCCGGCTTTCTCAAGAGGCTTTCTGTAAGTCTCATTAACCTTCCAGCAGGCGACCTTGATAGGGTTGTCACAGAGGAAGTTCAAAGCGACATCACTTTCCTCTCGCTTTCCTCATGTTTGACCTCGGCAAACATGGATTTGAGATTTGGAAGAGGTTTAGTAGCAAGAATTCTACCTCGACATCATCAAAAGTAGGATTCGACATCATCAAAAGTAAGATCGATCCGGAATTTGAATACTCTCTTTTTCTCAATAATGTCTTTAAAAGTGCGACATCTTTAACATCATTCCAGGGTGAGTTTCCAACATATCTAGGTGTTGCCATGCCTTAGATAGTTGATTAAAGTATTGAGTTCTGAGACATATCCCCTTATGCGCAATTTTGAATCTGAGCTTGAGTTCATAGACTTGGATGTATTGTCCTTTTTGAGTAAAGGTCTCGGCATTGTCCTGATTTCCTTAGCGATTGTCATACATCATGAAGTTCTCACCGATCTCTTTTGTCATAGAACTCGTGAGGATGGTCATGACTTGGTTATTTTTCTCGTGTCCCATGCTTCAAACTTGGGGTCGATTCAAAGAGGGGCGAGTTTGGAAACAGACAGATATCCCATCTTGCCCCGGCCGGAGATATACATTTTCATAGACCTTGACCATAGCAAGTAATTGTTACCATCAAGTTTATGATTTGTAAAGAAGAGTGTTGATTATCCGATCTGTTTGGGCATTGTGAGTCTCTTGAAGAAGATGAAACTTGAGATAATGTTGACATTTTTCGAAAAAAAGCCTGAGTTTTGCAAATGATTTTAGAACTCGAAGGCTCCGATACCATGAAGAGAGTTTGAGAATGTGATAAACACAAGAGTAAACTTCAACTTATCTTTTATTCATTGATAATGAAGGAGTATAAATAGATACAATTTGGAGAGAGACTAGCTAGCTAGGCGGCCACTTGAGTATGTAGATGTGGGCGGCACAAAAGCAAAAAGTAAAAGTACAATCTATGTCTATGTCTATGACATAAAGTAAACTAGAGTTTGACATATTAATTGTTTATATGTATCACAATTAATATGTCTTTTACAAATAAATAAAGTGTACAAATAAAGTTATGCACGACATAGTCTGCTGTGATCATGAGGATCGTGATGCGATCACCTCTTTTTGAGCCTCGTGACTTCTTTGAGTGATATATTTCCACAATAAGTAATTGACCAAGGACATTCCTTGTCATTAAAACTTGCATATGCATTACCAAAATAGGTCATATTCAAACAACAAGATACTGGGAACACGAACTCAGCCTGTTTGCAATCAGGTTCGCATAATCTGTTATCAAAATCTCTAACCCTAACACAACCTTCAGAATTCATTGGGCATTGAGGTCTGTACATCAACAGACAACTATCTATCATCACTGACAGATTCTTCATCTTGTTGAATGCCCTGTCAATAAAACTAGGGTATTTTAACTTCACATATACAACAGATGATCCTGACTTGATATCAGTACAATCAGTCTCGTAATCACCAGAAGCGGTTTCGGCTAGTGGGATTTCCATTCTGTTGTAGATGCTTTTCTCAGAAAACCAATCAATCGGAAAAAAAATCAGAATTTTCTTCACTCCGATCAAATGCTACAGTAAAAAGTCACTTTATGAATAGTAAAAGAGGGATATTTCAAAAATATCAATGATTGTTTGAGAGACGATAGTTGCTAAAGCAGAAAAGTTAAATAATAACGCGTTTTCACTATTGCTCAGCAGTAGAAAAGTACAGACATGCACTATTGTACAACAGTAAAAGCCACAATTGTTGTCCGACAATCAGATACTGAATCCACGTTTGTGGGGACAGCTGTATAACACCATGACCAAATCATATGCCGACACGTGGGCAAAACCGGTAATATTATTTGGTTTTGCCACGTGCACGGCCAGGATTAAAAATCAGAATCAGAGGGCACTATAAATGTCCCTCTGTCCCTCCGCAAAACCATTGTAAGAAATAAGTTTCAAAACACTATTTCTCCTTCTCACTCTCTATCTATTATCTATCTCTAAGAAAACTAAATATGCCTCGCAGACCTCCCCCATATAGACTTCAGGGAAAGTCGGTATTTTTAACATACCCACATTGCCCCCCTCATACCACTTTTCTGTATAGATTTTTTGTTTAATTTACTTAAAGACCTAGACATTTTTTATGCTAGAGTCTGTACTGAATTTCATGCTGATGGGGAGCCTCATTTGCATTGCCTAGTTCAACTTAAAAAAAAGTTGGATACTAGGGATACTAGGGATACTAGGTTATTTGACATCAAAGACCCAAATGGGATACAATCATATCACCCCAATACTCAAATACCCAAAAGTGATGAAAACGTAGCAGAATACATAGCTAAAGGGAGGGTATTTGAGGAAAGGGGTGTATACCAAGCAACAAGAAATTCAGTAAAGAAGAATAGGGATGACATATGGACATCAATAATAAATGAGTCCACATCCAAAACTGACTTCCTTTCTAGGGTGCGGGTAGAGCAACCGTTCATCACAGGCGACCCAATTAAGAAATCGGAATATCGCCAATTCGGATGGCACGAAATACAACCACAATACACACCCAGATGGACAAGCTTTATTAACATACCCCAAGAGTTAACAGACTGGGTACACCAAAATTTATTTCTGGTAAGAGTAGCAAACCTACAAACTTCTGTAGGACAACATGCAACCCAAGAAAGCGTTGAGTGGGCACATGAAGTAACTAATATAGAACTTAATGAACATTTATACAATATTCTAGACATATTAGAAACTGATCGATCTTCTCCCCCACCTGCAGGACCCGGAGAACAAACCGGACCGCCCCCTTTCGATGATAATTGAAGGCCCAACAAGAACTGGAAAGACTTGCATAGGCTAGAAGTTTGGGTCGCCATAATTACTTTTGTAGGGGAATAGATTTTTCTTGTTATGATGTACAAGCCCTGTATAATATTGTAGACGATATCCCCTTGAATTTTTTTTCTTACAAGAAAGAATTGTTAGGTGCTCAAAAGACTTTCTTTGTAAGCGATAAGTATTGTAAAAAAAAAAGTACCAGGGTATACCATGTATTGTATTATGTAACCTAGATCAGAGTTATAAAGTAGCTATAGAAAGGGATAATACAAGGTTCTCTGAATGGGCACAAGGAAATGTAATACATCTGGAAATAAAGAAACCATTTATTAAACCCACTGGGCCAGCGGCTGCAATTATATATTGTATAACACTTCTTAGATTCACGATCTTTCTTTGTCATTGGGGTTGATAAACAAATTTAATATATCAATTTGTAAAAATACATTCGGCGATGATCATCGTCATTCTTGCTAATGTGTCTTTCAACGAACCTTTTGCATATAAATACAAAGCATTCTCATGAATGTTATCAATAGTGCATGTGGTTGCACCTCCATATTTAACTAGTATTTTTTTTGTTGCAATATTCTTTTACAACTTGCTCTTTCTGACCAGCTGAACTGGATCCTTTCATTGTAAGCCAATACACTCCCCTCCTTAATACCCTGAATCTGTCAGTCATCTCTTCTTTAATCCTTGCAGTAGAAGGTTCATCAGCATAAATGTCGAAAACATCCTGCATCTTCAAAGTTTCTGATGAAGTAGCTTTAGGTTTTTTATCAACAATTAAAAACCATACCACATGGAGACCTGTTAAATCCTCACAGACCTGAAGATGAACCTTTCCTTTAATATTAATTCCATATAAATTAATATCATTTCTTGTTATGTATGAGTTTTTTTTTTTTAATTTTAGAGGTTTTATAATCTATTATTCATTATCTACTTTGGTAGTAAAAGAAATGTTTTGCTCATTCCTTTACAAGCCACAATATTTGTTTTCTTAGTTTTTTTATATAATAGAAGATATATATATCCTACATATTAACAAGAGTCTTTCCAAATTATAACATTTCTAAAAGCAGCAGTGAATTTCGTGGACACAACTCGTCGGCTTTTTTTTAATAAAGGATTTAATAGGAACTTTAAGAAATAGGCTTTGTAAGAAGTTTTGTTCCGTGGAATTTATATACTCAGTACAAAAGTTGCAGTATCAAAATATTAATTTTAAAATGTAGTATGACTGAAAGTTTGAATAATTAGTTGGACACTTCATGTTATCGTTAAGGACTTCAAGACTCAGTTTTATGGAAATAAATATATTTCTAGTATTGTTTCAGATGATTATCAGAAACAATTAAAAGATATTATAGAATAATGTTACGGTTCTCCAGACATACAACCCCACTCCCGGGTTAAAGGGAGAATTCATATTCCAGATTCAGTGCAGTGAGTTCTCGAGAATCCCCGGCATCAGGCGCTGCTCCTGGGTTACAATAAGGAGTGTAGTTTATATGCGGGCGGTCAGAAATCCCGCCTGCGCAACATCGAGGCGTGAGAATCGAGCCGTTAGATCTTTGAAGGATGCGGGTTCTTAGATCTAAGCGAATTATATCTACAGCGGTAGATGGATCACGATTTATATATCAAAACACATAATTAAAGGACTTAAACTACTACAAGGGGTTTAAGATCATGTTACCAATAACGGGAAGAGAAGCCTTGATCTTCCGATTTGTTCTCAAAGCGGCGGTTGGTGGACACCCTTCTTGATATACGAACCTCCTTGATATGCAACACCAAGAAAAACTCCAAGTTTTTCTTCTCTATAACCACTAGACAAGAAAAACAAATTTTTCTCTCTTTTTCTAAGGTGGTGGTCGAATTATGCCTTACAATTTCCTTGGAATAACTCTCCTTTTATATGAAAGTAAATCCTTGGCCTCAAGTTTCTAATTAATTAAATAAATAATTAAAAGAAATCACAATAAAGGATAATTCCATTTATAAAAGATTGTGATTAATCAATCAATCAATTACAAAATCAATTATCTTTTATTAATTAATCACTTACCAAGTAAATAATTAATCACACAAGAAAATCAATTCTTGCATTTTAAGAGGTAGGGGCGCCACCTAGTAGGGTTTTAAGCCCACATAAAATGTCTTTTATGTGTATTATATTATTTAGCCCAACTAAATAATATCTATGCATATCAATTAATTAGCTTGACCAATTAATTATCTTTGAGGCTCAAATAACAAGAATATCATTCGAATTACTGAAGCCACATCGGGGCCATGGACTATAACCAGTAGCTCAATAATTAATTATTCATCGAAAGAATAAGTACATTAATTATTAATTCGGGATTACATACCATAAACCCAGCCGAACTCTACCGATTATAGATGTATACTTATACTTAACCCATAGAGTAAATAAGCGTCCATTGATATAATCACTACATACGGATTAACCTCCATAGATTGTCCATTACGAGTGGGAAGTCTCCGTGAACCCGACTCGAGAATATCTTATCCTTATTTACCATCAACCCACGATGATCAATTAGTACACATATCGACTAGTAGCTAATTAGTCAAATGTGAACTCCGGGATCGATCACTTTCTTAAGGCTAACAAATAAGGGATTGTCTCTACTTCCCTTGAGGAAGGAATGGATTCCATGTATTTGAAGATCGAACTACTCACTCATCGAGGAGATAGTGCCAATGAGAAGTGGCTTGGAACACATATTCAAGTGAACCGTAACTAACACATCAAACACTACCCGAGACAAGCGGCACCACTGTGATCACCTCGGGATTAAGGTTGATCCATATATGATCATCTAATGATTTAATAAGATTCCTCGATTACGGAATTATATCGGAAATTTAGATTAAATCGGTTGATCTATATGAATGCCATCATATATAAATGCCCCAGCGTAGTACCTCACCGATAGTCCGGATAAGACTATCACACCTAAAGTGTTCAGGCGCATTATTGGTGTTTTAATCAAGAGACCCTAAACTCGATTAAGTTCACCACGGACTAACAGATTCAAGTATATCTCCACTAACTCAATCCTCACGTGTAATCCATACCTTTGAGTTAAGTGGTTACATATAGATATACTTAGGGTTTGCAAAGCAGATGTATTACTTTACAAGCACAAAGCAAGTAACTAAGGTGAGATAAATTATGTCATCCATTATTAAAAACAATTACACAAATTGTCTTTTGGGCACTACACCTAACAGAGGCACAGTTTAGAACCGTAGCATTATTCAGTTTCCACACAGTACAGACTTTTTATTTCACTTGTGGTTTTAGTTATTTTTGCATTGTGTTTTTTTATATAGTAATTACTACGACAGTATTTTCATATTAACTCAAGAGTGAACTTTGGGATATTAGTTATTCCTTAGTTTCCTCTTGATACTTTTACACTGTTTACGGAGCATTCATGCTCACTCCTATAGTTGTATATTTTTGAGGATGAAAACCGAGTTCGAGGGGAGGAAGAGGGGATTGCCTACTACCTTAGTTAATAGGATGTGGATGTTTATCCTTTTGTGGAAGATAAACAAACTCTTTCATTTTGAGACTTTTATTATTGATGATGTCTTTGTAATAATTGAGGTTGAGCACTATGATCATACTTTTTTTTTTTTTGAGACTTTGCATTATTATTATTTTTATGGAATAAAGTTATGTACGGATTTAGTTTACGATTTCCAGCGGTTGAAGGCCGTGATTGAATTTTCTAGTTCGGGTCATGGCGGCGGTCGGATCCGGGTAATTGGGAAAATCCGGTCGAGTCGTTACAAGAAATTTTTAACTCATTTTTACACACTACATGTTTTGATTAAATTGTTTTACTCTCGGGCACGGTAAAGCTACTTTTAGCACACTTCATGTTAAGAAGTTGTCAAGTAGAAATGTCACCCGATTGACGTTCGTTATGTAAATTACTTCACTAATGTTTGTTGGAATCAGAAAGAATCAATCTGACCCTGAAACGGTTTTGTAGGCTTTGGGTTTTCTGAATCTCACGGCGACGGGCGAGCCCTGTTCATCCTCTGGAACTCTGAAAACTCATTTCGGTCATTCTCAGTTGAATCATATTCAACCATATAGGAGCAGAATCAACAAACATAACTCAAAATACGAACCAAAATGCTTGTATAAAGTAAATAAACAAATAAGTAATGGACACAAGAATTTGTAGAAATCATACCAAGTTACCAACACTTGGTGATGATGATGATGAAGAAAGAAGCTTAGTATTATCAATATCTTCTGACAAAGCCTCATCTATGCAATGCAGTGAATCGTCCAAGTTTGCTCCAAGAATCTTCAATTATTAAGCTCCAAAAACATTTAATCTTCTTGTTTTGAACATTCCTTGTATTTAGTGAAAGAAAACTTTTCCTATTTCTTTACTAAAAGTGGTGCCCCAAAACTCTAAGAGAATGGTTAGGGGTTTGCTTTGATGTAGGCTTCCTTTGTACAGGCACAATTAGGACATCAAACAAGGATCTAGATCCCTTAACCAAGGCTGCCCTTTGAAGGACCTTTTAGCCCAATTAGCCTTTCCATATTCCCGTAAAGTAATAGGCCTTTTGGGGAGCCCCTCACTTAACCATATTAAGTGAGTAGTCCATTTAGGAAAGTCTTACTTAATCATATTAAGTAATTAGCAACGTAGAAAACTTTTTCATAATTAATTAATTTTTCCACTCTAATTGTCTCATTAAATAATTAAATCTTAATTACTTAATTTTGTCCATTAATTATCACATAAATAATCAATGACTATTATATTAGGCGAAACCAATTTTCAGTTAATATACTTGAATATTTAGATTTAGGAAAAACAATTTTTCCTCAGAGTCTGTTTCTAGTGTGTTTTACGAATAGACACGCCGGGGACCATAAGCTTATCTAGAAGATCCAATGATTTTGCAATTTCTGCATATTTGTAATTAATGGATTTTGGGTCTTTTTAGCAAAAAAAACAAATATGTACAGTAGCAGCGGCCTGTGCATGGTAGAGTCGGAAAGCCCGAACCCCAGAACAGCGTTAAAAGCTTCAAATTACAGAATCTGGCATCATACACATGTTTTTCACCATAAAATAGCAGTTATGAATGCAACATTTTCCTCTCCAAAAATCTTCCTTCACGTGATCTAATTGTTCCATCTTCACAGCTAATCAACCACACGTAGATCAAGATAATCTGGAGCAGTAATACTTGCGTGTATCTATAGTTTCTAAGTAAGATAATACGTCTTTTCATTTCCTTTTGTTTTTCCCATCAAAACTCATGACCTTAAGCTTCATCTAATCATATATCCATATTTCTATTAGGTTGTTTCTCGTGAATGCAAATATAATTCACAGCCAAATTTGGTAAAATTATGGGAAAATGCGAGAAAGAGGGAAGAACAGGGAGATTGGGAAGAAGAAGAAGAAGAAATTATTCTTAGGAGGAAGATAGATTGATATTTTCTCATTAATTTCCTTACGAATTACACCCATCACCATATAGCTACTACAACCGGTCCTAACAAACAGGAAAGAGAAGATTATTCTAACAGAAATGGAGCTCATCCCAACCAAGGAATGACTCATCACTCTACCAAAACAGAAAATACAAACACAACGGCTATTACCAAAAAAAGAAACCTTACTAAAAAAGGAAACATTTTATGGCAAACCCTCCTTCTTAGAAAATGACTTGTCCTCAAGGCAGGACGAACTCTGGGAATTGTTTCTTCAGGAAAGAAAAATCCTCCCAAGAGACTTGATCCTGATCCAAATTGTACCACTTTACTAACCATTGCACCACATGGCTATTGTTGCGTTTGATAGTCCTAATGGACAGCCTCTCTTCAGGATATAGGACTAGTTGGCCATCAGGGGATGTTATGGGGGAGAGATGATGTTAGTAGGATTAACTCCCACAAATTTTTTGAGCATGGAGATATGGAATACTGGGTGAAGTTGAGAAGAAGCAGGCAACTTCAGTCTATAGGATACTGAACTGATTTTCTTTTCAATTAGGTATGGTCCAAAATACTTAGCAGCCAATTTCACATGCCTCTTCACAGCCAATGAGACTTGTCTGTAGGGTTGGAGCTTGACTAATACCATATCACCTCCTGGAACTCCTTTTCAAGCCTCTTTCTATCAGCAAACATTTTCATCCTAACATGTGCTTGTACCAAATGGTCCTTTAACTCCTTAACCAGAACTTGCTTTTGTTTCAGGAATGCATCCAAAGATAATGAATTAGAAGAATTGAAACTTCCCATAGGTAATGAGGTTGGGGGGTATGCATACATAGCTTCAAATGGAGTTCTACCAATGGAAGTATGATGATTGGTATTGTACCAGTGCTCGGCCAAAGGAAGCCATGCCTTCCATTGCTGTGGTCTTTGGAAGATCATACACCTTAAATACATCTCCAAACACTTATTTACCCTTTCGGTCGACCATACATGCAGGGATGGTAAAATTTGAACTCATATTCAGATCTACTCCCACCTTCTGCATCAATTTCTTCCAAAACTCAGCAGTTAATACCTTGTCTCTGTCAGAGATTATAGTTTTTGGCAGTCCATGCCGCTTGTACACGTGTAGGAAGAACTCATTTGCAACAATTTCAGATGTGTATTGCTTGATTAGAGGTATGAAGTGGGCATATTTAGAGAATCTGTCAACAATAACCAGTATAACTTCCTTCCCCTCAGATTTTGGAAGGCCCTCCACAAAATCCATCCCTATACTTTCCCAAGAATGTGCTGGTATAGGCAAGGGTTGTAATAGACCAGCAGGGTGCTGATGAATGTCCTTGCATTGTTGGCAAGTGAGGCAGTTCCTTATCATCATTGTCATATCCCTTTTTAATTGTGGCCAGTAGAATACAACATCAATCCTCATGAAACAGGCATGCACCCCAGAATGCCCTCCAACTGGAGAGTCGTGTAACTGATGTAATATGGAAGACCTTAAATTACC
Source organism: Gentiana macrophylla (assembly GCA_026214975.1). NCBI lineage: Eukaryota > Viridiplantae > Streptophyta > Magnoliopsida > Gentianales > Gentianaceae > Gentiana > Gentiana macrophylla. Next base: position 101,778,283 of record CM047813.1, read on the forward strand.
AGCAGTTCCAATATAGAGTCTGTTCTGGTACTTAATCAGACCCTGCTGCAGAGTAAAACCAGGTTCTGCATTGGCATCTGTAGCCGATTTCTGGATCAAATCAATAGCCATTGCATCACCATCATAACTATCCACCACCTCTTGCATCCATTGAGGGGTCAAAGATGTTATAGCCATCACTTCTGGTTGTTGTTCAACACTACCATCTTCATGAGCTTGTCTAGACAATGCATCAGCCACCACATTATCCCTTCTTTTATTGTATTCTATCTTGAAGTCAAGTCCCATGAGTTTAGATATTCATTTTTGCTGTAAATGGGTGGATGCCCTCTGCTCTAATAGGTACTTCATACTGTGTTGGTCAGAGTCTCTTGATTATGAACATGTTTCCTTGTACATAGTGTCTCCATTTTGATACTGCCATTATAACTGCCAATAACTCTTTTTGATAAGTAGATAGGCCTAATTCCCTTGGCTTGAAAGCCTTACTCAGATAGGACACTGGCCTCCCCTTCTGTTGAAGTACTGCTCCTACTCCAGTTTGGCAAGCATTGGTCTCTATACAAAAGGCCTGCAGAAAAATCGGTATTGCTTTGGGGCCAGTCTTTGCACACATTGCTTCCTTAAGGTTTTGGAATGCCTGTTCTGAGTCCTTAGACCAATGGAAGCCATCCTTCTTTAGCAAATCTGTCAGGGGCTTAGCAATGCTCCCGTAATTCTTACAAATCTCTATAAAAACTAGCCCACCCAAAAATCCTCTAAGACCCGGTGACATTAGTTGGTCTAGGCGATAAGGAGCGCCTCAATCTTCTTTGGATCAGCTTGGACACTGCCATCTTGAATAATATGGCCTAAATACTCAATCCTCTGCTGTGCAAATGAGCAATTACTGGTTTTGGCATAGAACTTGTGATCTCTAAGTGTCTGCAATACTTCTTTTAGATGGTTCACATGGGATGTCAAATATGTACTGTACACCAGTATATCATCAAAGAAAACCAGCACTGACTTCCTTAGAAATGGTTTTAAGATACCATTCATACATTTTTGAAATATGGCAGGAGCATTTGTTAAGCCAAATGGCATTACCTTAAATTCGTAGTGGCCTTGATGAGTTACCAAAAGCTGTTTTTTCACTATCCCTGTCCTTCATTCTGATCTGATGAAAACCAGACCTCAAGTCAATTTTGGTGAACCATTTTGCCTCTCCTAATTCATCCAACAATTCATCTATGATTGGAATGGGGAAGCTATCTTTAATGGTATGATCATTGAGCTTCTTGTAGTCAACACAAAGTCTCCAACCCCCATGCTTCTTTTTGACTAATAACATTGGAGATGCAAAAGGGCCGTTGCTAGACTGGATAATGCCCTGCTCCAACATTCCATCGATCAGTTTCTCTATCTCTTCCTTCATTTGATGAGAGTACCTGTAGGGTCTGATCTTAAAAGGAGAGGTTCCTTCCTGTAAATTTATATCATGTACCTATTGTCTTTCAGGTGGAAGACCAATTGGTTCTTGAAAAAAATCTTGGAAAGTATTCAACAAGTTCTGGACAGGTACATGAATAGATTTCAATTCTTATTGAGTAACTGCTTGTATAGAATAGAATCACCCCCATAAACCATGCACAAGTGACTTCCTTAATTGAGTTTTGTACCCCTTTGCAGCTAATAAAGTTCAACTGTGCTTCTTTTGTACTACTGAGAATGATGTCCTCATCACCTTTCTTGACCAGTCTACCCCTACTACCATGTCACAACCTCCTAATCTAATAAGTCTCACATCATGCTGAAACATGTGTCCTCCCATTAGCCAAGGAAGGTTATGACAAATAGATGTACTGGTCATCTTACTCCCATCTGCTACAGTTACCAACATAGGCTTTGCAATCTCTACCACACAGTGTAATTCCTTGGCTAGGGTGCTGTCTAGGAAGGTTTGGGAACTCTCACTGTCAATTAGCATTGAAATGTGCTTTTTCTTCAGTTGGCCTTTGATCCTAATTGTGCTTGCATTAGCTTGTCCAGTAATTGTATTGAGTGACAGTTGAGAGAACTCACATGGACCATCATCATTAATCTGTATCGCAGGGGAAGTGTCATCGGATACAATTTCCCCAAGTACTTCTTCACCATCTGTCAAGATAAAATTCAATTGTTTAAACTTGCATTTGTGACCAGGTGAGAACTTCTCATCACACCTGAAACAAAGGCCCTTGGCTCTTTTCTCTTGAAGTTGGAGGGGAGTCGTAGTTCTTCTATTAGTAGGTAGTGCCCTCGGTGGATCAGGGCGTCTGGACCCCTTTTGAAATGATAATGATTTGCTGCTGGTCTTGGCTTTTTCCACTATAGAATCTGATACAGCTTCCTGGGCTCTAGCAATTTCAAGTGCCTTTATAGTTGTTCTGGGCTCCATCATCCTTACTAGTGGTCTTATATCCTTACTAAGACCTCCAACAAATCTATTAACATAATAAGTGTCAGGTAGTCCAGGATTCTGTTCCTTCACCAGGGATTTTTGGTCTTCAAACTTTGCTAGATACTCATCAGTGATGTGCGATCTGTCTCAACTTTTCAAACTCATCCATGATATCTTCTAGTGCTCTATTATAGAACCTCCTACATATCTCTTTAGCAAAAAAATGCCAGGAAACCTGTGGAAATTCAGGTCTCCTCCCTCATACCATGAATCTGCCAAACCTTTCAAATACAGTTCTACTAAACCAACCATGTGATCATCTGGAGTCTTATTAATATGGAAATATATATCACGCCTCCTTATCCACCCCATAGGGTCTATTCCATCAAATGAGGGAAAATCTAGTTTAGGATACCTTACCTCGTAGGATTCATAATATGCTTTTACTAGCTGTTGCCTTGCTGGAGTTGTATTTGGGGTAGGAATGAGTGGAGTTGTCTTGTCCTCCGCTTTGGATGTGGTTTTCTTCCTGGAATTCTGAAGATCCTGCAACATTGTGAACATTTGTTTGAGTTGAGAGCTGATGTCGTCCACCTTAGTTTGGAGACCACTAAATTCGATCTGCATCTGTACTTTGAACTGGGTAAAGTCTCCAGATAATTTGGAGAAGTCCTCCTTCATCTCTGATCGAAATTTAAGCAGTTCCTCGTTGATCTTCGCTTGAGTTTTTGGATTTCTTCATGAGTTTTCGAACTTGTTGTGTCAGCCATTGGTGCGAGAATCGGATCTCTGATACCACTGTCGTGAATTCAAATATAATTCACAGCCGAATTTGGTAAAATTAAGGGAAAATGTAGAAAAGAGGGGAAGAACATGGGAGATTGGGGAGAAGAAGAAGAAGAGGAAGAAATCATTCTTAGGAGGAAGATAGATTGATCTTTTCTCATTAATTTCCCTCTGAATTACACCCATCACCATATAGCTACTACAACCGGTCCTAACAAACAGGAAAGAGAAGATTATTCTAACAGAAATGGAGCTCATCCCAACCAGGGAATGACTCATCACTCTACCAAAACAGAAAATACAAACACAACGGCTATTACCAAAAAAAGGAAACCTTACTAAAAAAAGGAAACAATTTATGACATTGTTCGTTCTTTTCCCCTATCAAATTCAAATATACGCCATAATTTTTCCCAATAGATGTAAGAATTATATTATTAATGGCTAGAATTAGTTTTACAATTTTTACTTTGATTTTGCGACTTAATTAATTATGTGATTCTTGAATTCACGAAATTTGGATCTTTGAGAAAAGGCATAAAACTTATAGCCATTCGGGAGTCGAGTCGATCGACTAACATTGTTGTAGGACTTGTTAAGAATAGTGATGATGTGGCTTCATCCTAGCCATCCATGTGTAGTCTGATCCTATGGTTATTAGTTGCATGAGTCAGCAGTGTTTGTTATTAGATTCTCTAGGAGATCTATGGATAGATTTGAATAGTACAGCTGAGAGATTCTTCTTCATTATATATCATTGCAGATCCCAGTGAGCAAGAATATGATTTATGTATTGAATGAATCAATAGTAATATTATTTCTGCATTTCCTCAATTCATAACTTGGTATCGTAGCTAAGGAATGGCGTCGGCAACTGCGGCTTCCACTGCTGTGACGTCCGGTGCATCGGCAGCTCAAGAAACAGTCCCGGCAACCACCAATATCCTAGCACCAGTTATCTCTTCGTCACTCTATGGGCTCTCCCAAACGTTACCATGGTCAACCTCGTTGTTCCCGTAGTTTTCTTCAATTGGAGCTCCGATTTACTCTACTAGAGGTCCTTTTCCAAGTTATTTGTTTACTGGAGCTCCCCAATATCCAATCTCAGGATCTATGGTAGCAACTACCCCACAACCACTTCCTAGTCTGTTCTCTGGTGCGCATGCTGGTGACTCTACCTCCATCCTCCGATCAACATGTACTGTGAAAATTACCTTCTCTTGAGGTACACTGTTCTTCCTATTATTAAGGGCTATAAACTTGAAGGTTTTCTGTTTGAAACAATACCCAAACCATTTCCATTTCCATCTGGATCTGGGTTTCCTTCTGGGGTTACCTTTCAGACATCTGTTGCCATTGACCAATGGAATTACACTGATAATCTCCTGATGGGATGGTTTCTCAGCTCAATGACTGAACATGCAGTAACATAGGTAATTGGTTGTAATACATCTTATGAGGAGACATGAGTGTTTATTTCACACTAAACCTGATTACAAACTCTTTAAAGTTTTTGGATGTGCATTGATATTACTAAGAATATCACGGGTGTGGTAACAAGCTTTTAGAGTGGATATCAGTCTATTTTAGTGTGATTTTTCCGGTAAGGAGTGGTGGTGATAATGAAATATATGAAGATTCCGGCGGCGGACACAATAAATAAGACGGCGAGCACGGTAGTCGACAAATTGGCAGAGTTTAGCCTGCTTGTATTAATTCTTGAATGCCTTATGATTTACAGGATGCCCCTATATACAGGCGGATTGCTAATGACGATTAGGCTAATTGCGACAAGACATAATTAACTATGAAGTGACATAATTAAGTACAATCAAGGAACTAAGTTAGTAGGAATCGGACTTATATGCTCGCTGGTCGTAATCCCGTCCTCCTGATTGTATAATGGTCTTGTCCTTGCTAATGTCATGTAGGAATCATGTTCTCCTATTTTCCAGGCATGAGCGGGGAAGGACCGGATTCAGCCCCTAGCTTAGGATGAGTCTGCAGGTTGCCTGTGCAGACGGCTTGCGGTCGTGTCCGGCATGTTTGTATGCGGACAGATGCTTGTATTGATTAATTGTGTGGGACCTCTGTTCAGGTCGTTTTCTAGATCCATAAGACCGTTTGTGGGTTTGGTATAGCAATGGCCCTCTACTCCGTGCCTTATGTTGCAGAAGTAATGAGGTGGGGAGTAGAGTTGTTGGCGAGGGGAGTGATGATATGGCTTCATCCTAGCCATCCATGTGTAGTCTGTTCCTATGGTTATTAGTGGCATAAGTCAACAGTGTTTTTTTATTAGATTCTCTAGGAGATCTATGGATAGATTTGAATAGTACACCTGAGAGCTTCTTCTTCATTATATATCATTGTAGCTTGAGTGAGCAATAATAAGATTTATGTATTGAATGAATTAATAGTAATGTTATTTTTGCATTTCCTTATTTCTTAACTGGGGTGAACCCTATTGCTACCGCACGTTTTAGTCTACGCACAATACACAATACAATGTCTTGTAGTGTCAAATCAACTTGTATTTTACATTATACAAATTTTTATTTAGTCTATTAATTTTATGCCATTTGTAATGTTATATTTATGTTCATCTTATATGCATTACGCATATAAGATGAGTCATGCTTGGTTATTGGTCTTATTTTAGATATGATAACGTTGTTTTTCTTTTGTTTGCATTAGTTTTCTCTTATTTTTATGAGTAATGATACAATTATAGCGGTTTGTCTGTGACGAGTAATATGATGATGATATCATCGTTGATAATAATGTGTCTAAAAATCAATTTAAATTTAAGCATGTCAGCGATCTGAGATCATAATTTGTGTCATATTGTTGTGTCGTGTCATTACTCTATTTATTTCGGAATTGTTAAAGGCACCCTATGAAATCCATTCTTGGAGCAATACAATGTACCACGAATATGGAATTTGGAGAATTAGAAAATGCAAATTGTAATGAGTACCTGAAATTTGAATATGCAAGGGCCAAATGCCCTCCATATCCATCTTCAACTGTTCATCTCTGCACCAAACGAATTCTTCACTACTAGTCTCCATTTCCTTTTCCTCCTCTCCTGAAAACTCTTCGAACCCAAATGGCCTTTCCAAAGATCTTGTCAATTGCTTCCTCTTCTCCAACGAAATCCCGAAGAAAATCCGATCGACTCCATCCAACACTGCTGTTATCAACTCATCTGGGATTCCATGATTGATCACCTCAAAGCAACCAGTTTGAGATATGCGCTCGATCAGATTCATGCTATCTGCTTCATTTTGAAGTGATGAATTCAAAGACCCCATATCGAATTTCGGAGGATTTTCGATAGATATCTGACGTGGAAATGCACGATCAGGGAGAATGAGATCAGGGACTTGAAGGGAATTTCGCAAGAAATCAGAAAGAACTTCTTCGTTCCTCACTGAAGAACGCCTGCCGGGAATACCGGAGACAGTGGAGGTGCACGGAAATCCATTCCGGTGTCATCCCGTGGTAATGGTTCCGGTGTCAATGCCATTATTATGTATATGTCCTTGCTCTTTTTTGTTTTGGTTTTGGCTTTGATTAAGTTAAGGTGTAAAAAGAGAAGTAGAAGGGATTCAGGGGAAGCAGTAATGATGGGAATGCTTCAACATGGCTGCATAATCACTATGTTTTCCTACTTTTTCTTTTACTTTTTCTTTTTCTCTTCCTTTTCCTGTTTGCTTTACAGTTAATTATTCTGATTTCTGAATATCAAATATATAAATTAAGTATACATCATACGGTGAGCTTGGATTGGTTTGGGGGTTGGTTTGGTTTTGAAAGACTCGGGTTGGTTTGGGGCTCCATAATTCGTTCTCCAAACCAAACCAAAACGCAGTCAACCTCAATGGTTTGGTTCGAATTGGTTTACGTTTGGATTGAATTGGTTTCGGTTTATGGCTGTCTTGAAAAAAATTTGACAAAGCCAACATTTTTACATAAACTCTAAGTATTTCTGGCATTCTGATATAATTTTATTCTACAATCAATCATCCATAGTTGCATCTTACATACGTGCATTTCTTGATTTACATATTTACATCAAAAGAGCAAAATGTTGAATGTTGACACAACAAAATGATCAAAACACCATGCGCGTCTTCCAACCAAAACAACATAGCAAACCACAGAAAAAACAAGCATCAATCCAACTCCAACAGCGACCAACAAAACTCTACAACCTCCAGTGGCTGCATGAAAAAACAATGAAATAGAATTAGATCGATATTCGTTTTTTTTCAATGAGCAAAATAAAACAAGTCAACTTGCGTGGTGAGTAGGAGAATGATCAAAATGAATGTACCATTTTGTGTTTTAAACAATGAGCCAACATTTAAAGCAAAATTGCAACTTGAATATCGCATAGAGAAATAAAAACAATAAAGCCAATCATGATGGCGCAAAAACTTTCGTTATCGACATACTTAGTAGCGCATCAAAATTGTCTACATGGCATTATAATGTCATTCCTATTCACATTCTCCCACACAATAGCTTTAAAAGACCACAGATTGATTTTACTAAGCGGATATAAATTTTCCTACTAGAAAATGGGTATAAGACAAATAATGAGTATAATATATATATATATATAGTATAATATATATATATATATATATATATATATATATATATATATATATATTAGAAAGGATGATTTATCCCGATTACCAGGATTTCGCTCCAAAACCCGTAAAATAACCGGAAAGAAAAACACCAACTAAAACACGGGATGAGATCACATGCAATTTGTGTGTCAATTTGATTGTCTAAGTAAAAGCAGCGTCGTTTCATGTGTGTTTCATTTTTTGGTTTGAGTTTTTTTTGTTTTTTAATTTTCTTCAAGAAATAAAACTTGCGTGAAGCGACGTCGTTTTTTCTTGAGGCCATGAAAATTAGACACACAAATTAGGCAGGTGATCTAATCCCTAAAACACCTAACAAATTACTGTTCATAATCTACAATTTTACAATATATATATATATATATATATATATATATATATATATATATATATATATATATATATATATATATCTGCGATAAAATATTTATAAAAAAAAAAAAAAAACCAGCTGTAACCAAACAAAATAAAACACCCACCTCTAAATAACACACCTAACAAATTACCGTTCATAAGGAGCCCATGTATATCTGATATTCTGGCATAAATCATATAGCACTCATAAAAAGATATCTGCGATAAAAACTAAAAACAAAATTAAAAACATAAAAAACAGCTGTAAATCCCGTAAACTAAAAAAAAAATTTAAAAACAGAAAAAACTAGCGTTCCGTAAATCCCGTTCCGTAACCATTTCAAAACCAATATCTTCTCATCCGTCCCGTTTAAAAAAAAAAACCTATTATCCTTAAAATTTTCAAATTCCAAACTAACTGGATCATCCACGATAAATGAAAATTTGAAATCTCAACAACATCCAATCATTTGAAATCTCAACACACCCATGTGCTCGGTTGTAATCTTTTTTTAACCCTTATATTCACAATTATCATTTCCAATCAATTAATGATTCTAATATTTCCTTTCGATCGCTAGGTAGTAGGTAATATTTTATTTTATTTTGTATTAGAGTAATGGCTCAGATAGAATCTCACCGGCTCCGATGCAGGTATTATGAAATTACATGGTAAGAAAATTTTTTTTTTTTTCCAATTTTTCTGCGAGAATTTGTTGTATTTGATTATGTTCACATACATTGCTAAGGTTTATTTTCTTGCCGTTTCATTTTCTTTCGTTGATTACTATGATCGGTGACATTTTGCTCTTTTTTATCTTTGACATTTGCTATTTTTACAGGTTTAGCAGGTTTAGCTTTATGTGAGGTGATACCGGGATCAATTGATGATGAAAATATTTTCTTTGTGATGGTTAGGTGAGAACTTTTTGAGTGGAAAGCCTACTGAAGAATCTCTCACATGCTCCAGTATGGGTAGTATGAATTTACATTGATAAGGGTTTTTATTTTTGAGAATTTGTTGTATTAGATCATTTGCAATGCTCTTAGACTACTAGAGAAAATTTATGTTCACATATATATTTCCTTTCTATTCTGCCACCTTCTTATTTTCCTTCTCTGACTCTGTTTGGTATCATTTTGCCGTCTTGATTTTTTCTGTTGCTTTAAATATGTTTGGCTTTATGTGTGTGAAACATAAAGTTTTCCATTTAATGTTTGTTTTGAGATTTTCAATTTTGGATGATACAAAAAGGTTTTTTGGATTATATGACCGGGCATGTTCCTCTTGCCTTTATGTCAGTTTTAGGCCCAAATTGGTTTTTCTAATAAGTTTATCGGTATATGTGTGATCAGTGAAGTCGAAGTTGAAGTTGTTCTTCATTAGAACATGATTAAATTCTGAATTTCAAATTTTCAGTTAAGTTCATGGATGCTATTTTAGTACATGGATTCAATATTGGTAATATATGTCTCTCAACATTTGGTTGTAAGTACATGCTTTCATCTGTATTTAATTCACTTGGTTTTAGTACTCTAATATCTATCATGTGATTCCCTTAATATGGGCATGTTGTTTTGGTTTTGAAATATTTTTAGTGAAATATTTCGTTGGATCTGAATTGGTGCTCTTTGCTTATACATGGCGATCAGGTTGTTTTGGTAGGTCGGTTAAGGTAATCATCAATTCGATTACGTCGGGTATATTCTTTTAACGTATGCATACAAAGTTTTTCTCATTAAAGTGATTTGAGAGACATATTATGGATATGCCATTATCGATTGAACTCGATAAGGTAAATCTTCTTTGTAAATTCCGTTGTAAGGCTCTTATTTAATTTTGGTTTAATTTTCCTTCACGAATATAGAACCTTTTAGCCTGTGTCAATGAATTTAAGATGAATTATTGTGGATACATCGACAATTTTGATGGCGAGATAATAAAAGTAAAAATGTGGATGCAAGTAAAATAATCGATTTGGATGATGAAGAACGGTTGCTTCCACCTCCAAAAGTAATTCTGAGTTCGACACTATTCGAAGATTACTCTCTTATAAAAAGCTAATGTGGTGGTGACATGCATTCTTCCCCACTAATACCACCGTAAACTATTTTATCCTACGATTGTTATAAGTATATCTTATATACTAATTGACATGCATTCTATTCTCATATTATTTGCCTCTTTCATTTTGTAAAGCTTTTATGGTGAAACAAAGTAAATATATCTGATTAAAATATATTACACTTCATATAATTGTTATTTCATAAAATTTTAATAGTGCGCTTCAAGTGGTAGAGGTCTAGAAACAAGTTTCCAACGGAAGGTTTTGTGCTTTGTAGGGGATTTAAGACTCTGGATGCAGTTCAATGCTTGGAATCCGCCGTTGAATGTCACGTCTCCCGACAATTTTCATGCTATAGTTGTATCTCATTGTGTGTGTGTTTTCTTTTATAGTATTTCATTTTGTTTTGTTATGCACAGGTTTTCAATCGGTATAAACTTTTTATTATTTATTTTTATTGAGTCATTAGTTTCTTTCATAAATTATGACATTGACATGTATAATGCACCGGCAATATAAAACAAACACAATAGTATGATTTAGAATAATCATAATTTATGAAATGTGTTTTTTTTGTTAGATACCCCGTGTAATTTTTGTTAAAGAATTAGTAATTCATATTATCTTTGTCTTCGAATAATCATGTAATATAACATGATAGGTATGACAAAAATAATTGTGCTAAGCACACTGATTGGATGGGTAAGACGGTCGGCACACAACCCTACCAAACACTTACGATTGCAAATGCAAGGGTGATTCAAATATCGATTTCAAATCGTGCCTAATGTAATGTCTTTTAAAAGAAAGATTAATTGTTATTCTGTTTTTGTATCTATTCAATCTCACTAATCGAGCATAACTAACAATTTGACATGTGGTGAAATATTTTACGCATAGTTGGTGTTATTGAATGTATAAAACGATAACATGTTCCACGAGTCGTGCGAGGAATGTAAAGCAGTGCATGACTACGCAGCGGAAATAACGTGTGTTTTACATGCAATGACATTGTCCCCTCCGTCGTGAGGTAAATAACAATTTTCTACTCTTATTTATTACACTCTATATTATAACAATATTTATTACATACTTTGTTTTTATGTAGATATCATGTTCAAACACGTATAACAGACGTAAATGGTCCTTTGACAATGTGCTTGACTGGTGGAGGGGCTAAGTTTCTTCTCCACTTTACACCTTCGTCCCTACATAAAATATGAAAACAGTGATTTAAGCAGCTTTTTCATCAAATTACATTTCAAATTATAAGTCTATTTTTAGAAAAGGTAAAATTAAAATCTATATGGATGATAGGACGATGGACATCGACGTTTCGAGCAACGAATACAAAGATTATTGAGAACCTCATACACATTCGTTCTACATGCTCCAACAACGTCAGATTCTACGGACCCACCAGAAACTGCATTTGTGCTGAAAGTGGATTGGGGTGAGGCCTATGCTCATGCTTTCAAACGCATTCAAGAAAAAAACCGTACAAAACGCATTATACATTTTTAACTCATTACAATGCCTCAACTGTTAATTTCAGGTCGTGCTTAAATTTGAATAGCTTGGCGGATGCTGACAAGATTAAACATTGTTATTGTTTCATTTACGTTTTGTTTTGGAAACATATGAAGACAAGATGTTTCATTTTTCTTTTTATCGTCGCTTAATGATTGTAGTGTGTCATAATTTTCATTATGCTATCTTTTTAATTTATATAATCTAAGCGTCCGTGCATGTGCAAGTTATTATATATATATATATATATATATATATATATATATATATATATATATATATATATATATATATATATATATATATATATATATATATATATATATATATAATTAAAATTAAAATTTTGGTTTGGTTTGGTTTGGATTGGGTGTAAAAAAAAAATATCCGAAACCAATCCAATGCAATTTGGTTTGGTTCTAAACCAAACCAATTCATTTGGTTTGCTATTGGTTTGGTTAATTCAGATTGGCTTGGATCGATTTACAGTTTGGAGTGGTTTACTGGTTATTTTACACAGCCCTACGTCATAGCAAATCACTAAGTCGTGTTGTACACTTGTTCCCTATAATTAGCATTTTTGACATTTTTCCCGCATTAAAAATCATGTAGAATTTCATCTATCTTGTAAAAAAAAATAAAAAAAATAAAAAAATAAAAAAAAAAACATCTCAACATCATCTTACATTGTTTAATTTCCCAAAAGCGAGACTATATTATCCCTTGTGCTAATTTAGATAGTAGCAAATCCAACACCACCTCAATATAATCCAGTTATAATCACATTGATCTTTTAAAACATTTCTATCTTACAGGTCAGAAAAAAAAAAGTTTATTTATACGTCCAAAACACATAACATACAACAAGGGTTTCGATGCCGAGCTTTGGATAGTTAGACGATAACAAGGCTAAAGCCAATCAGAGCCGTATTTAGAGGTGGACTTATATATGCTCGAAGTCCGAGCAGATGAATGACACGTATATGGTGACCAGTCTAACCCATGTCCAACTGGTGCACGAGTTAAGTGTTGACTTAATTATGTCGTCTTTACCCGACTCTTATTTGCGGTTTGTGCTCAAGTACAACATTAATAAGATTCAGTCGACGCTCCTGGAGTTGATGAATATATTGAAACTTCATCTTGTCATGTTGGGTGAGCTCACTTGACAGATCAGTCATTGGTATTAAACTTCATCTTGTATTATCAATTGAACAAAACAAGAAGAAAACAAGGATCGTGAGTACTTATGTCGGCGATTTGCTGAAGCCTATTTATCGTGATGCTTGAGCCCACCTGCTTGAGGATCACCTGCTTTGAATGGAGCGTTACTCGGTCAAATTTTATTAAAGTCAAAAGCGGTTTGGCGGGATATTTATTCTATCCTTTATTACCATGGTTAACATGATCTAACGGTTACAAGCGTTATGGAGGAGTAATGGGGCCACGTGTCAAGGCGGCATTTATCAGATTAATCGTGGTCAAGCATCAATATGCGTGCAGCGGCGATTTACAACTAATCCTTTGTCTATTTATACGGGCTATCACACGCCTGATTCTCTACTTGCAAATCTGCTTTATCACTACGATTTCTACCTTTGTGTGAACACAGATTTGAGAATCAATCTTCTTCATCTTATTCTTCTCATACAAATGGCGGAAAAGGTTGATGTCAGTTGAATCAAGCCAAAGTGTTAGAGGCTTTGTTGAGGATGCAAAGCAGAATCGGCGGCCATTAACATTGGTCAAAGAATAAGGAGATATGCTGTCGGAGAATGTGCTCAATATAAGGCGGAGACAATTTCTTACACAATTGTTGTCGGTTTACGGAGAAACATTCAAATCTGAGGAAGGAGCGAAGCATTTAAAGCTTTGTGAATGGGCAAGAAATTGAAGTTTCCCAGTCTCTTGAGGAAGTCTTTGGATTTGATGAAGTAGTGGATGGCTCGGTCAATCCTGAAGCAATAGGATTGGACGAGAATGGCATTTGTTGATCGAGATCAAAACAAATGCGACCATCAAATCCATTCAGGCATCAGCTGCAAACATATTGGAAGTGAATACGATCTGCTTGAGCAAACTCATTGCTAAAAACATACTTGGACTAGTTGGAAGTATGGATACTCTATCGAGGACCCAAGATAGAGTTGATGATAATCATCTGCGAGGAGCATGAAGTTTGATTGGGTGGTTACTTCATTCACTATATGAAGAAGGTTTTCAAGGAGGAAAAAGAGGAAAGAGGAAATCAAGGCCTTGCCTTAGGATTGATGGTTGAGACCTATTTGAATCATTTGGAAATCGATGTAGCACTGAAAAGATAAATCAATCTAGATATAAGAAGGAAATTGATTATGCTATTCTAGTCTAGATGATGATGAAGAGGTTCTTTGGAGAAGGCTGCTGATGATGATAATGGTGGAGATGATGGTGATCTTTGGTGGTGAAGCGAGGTCAAGCAACCTAAAAGAAATCATTAAACTCTTTGCACCAAAGAAAGCTCTTTGAGAAAGAAAGGATGGAGATACAAGGAAGATAATCGAAGTTTCAAAGCCTTCAAAGAAAACAAAAGCAAGCGGCCTGCATGCTTTGAGTCTGTGAGGGTCGATGGAGGTTCTTGACCTGCTTTGTTGTTGCAAGAAGAACGATTGTTGAAATCTTGAGGAACAACAAAGGAAGCCGATAGAAAGATGAAGTCTCTCTGTGGCTAAAAAAGATGATGAACCCTTTCCAATAGAGAAAAGAAATCATTCATAAAGCAGAAACATGGAAAAGGAAAGAAGCGAAGAACTTGGAAGCTCAAAGAATCCAAGAGGAAGCATCGATAGAAGAGGAAGAAGAGGCTATTGGTGAGCCCTTGACCATAATCAAGCTGTGGAGATTCACGACTCCTCTGAAGAAGAGGTTGTCAAAGTCACGATCTTTGGGCGAGGTTGTTGTTGAGCAATCTGTTGAAGATATCTGACCGATCTCTTGACCGGAGCTCTTTGTAGTATCTCTTGAAGAACCACTGACAAACCACCGAACGAAACTCTTGTGGTAGTTGAAGAGGTAATTGAAGACTTGGTTGAAGACCACTGCAAATGTGGCAAGAACTCGGGGGAAGAAGCGGTCTGCTGTGACCTATTTGATGAGCATGTAAGTCGGGAGGAACCAAGTGTGAGTACAGATGGAAGTAGTAGGCATAAATGTACAACCTCGGCCCAACTCTTGACTTTAGAACATCTGTTGAAGAAACCATGAACTTACTTGTGGAAGCTTTTGGAGGTCAGCAAGCTACTGAATCTGCCATTAGAAAGCCATCTATGCCATATGAGAAGGCATCTAGAAAGGGCAAAGTAGATCCTAACTTCAAAAAGGTGCAAAACTACTTTCGAGTGGAAGTTTGGATTCTACAAGAGAGAGAAACCATTCTTGATCCAATGAGTGGATTTGAAGAATGGGCATTTGAGCGACTAGGTGTGGACGACTGTTGGATTTGATAGACACTAGCATCTTTGCAATCCGGTGATGGATCTTTTGGATGAAGGAAAGAAAAGTGGAGCTATTATGTTCGAGAGATCCAAAGTTTACACAGGCAGTGATTCATGATTCGATGATGATACCCTATGTTTCTGGGGAGACCCGGTGGAGTGGCTAGAGAAACAACAAGCTGAAGCTCTTGGTCAAGAAGCCAGCGATATCATAGAAGCGAGAACCCACCGAGAGGCGGTAAGTCTGCTGTGAGGGCAATGAGGTAGTGAGATGGATGAGGATCTACGAGGATCTCACCATGGATGATCTAGAGGCATTGATCAATGAAGGAATTAATTTGAGTCTTTGGTAGGCTAGGTGATGAATCTTACACATTCCATGTTGTAGAGCCTCTTGCACTGGAAGGTGAGTGAGCAGTGAGGATTTGGATGGAGAAAAGGTTCTCGATTTCAATGAACTAGTGCCGATTCGGAAGAGTCCATTGAATATCAAGATGGATTTGACTTTGAGGCATTCTTACTAAAGCGCCATCATCCCGCACAAGATTGGTCATGCGAAGGATTCCAAGTGGATAATGATGCTATATTCAATCCACGAGAGAATAGAAGAGGAGAGTGCAGTTCTTTGGGCTACAAGCGGCACTGAACAAAGGTTGGAACATGAGAGTGCAGTCTTGAGTCTCAAAGCAAACACTGGACAAAGGTTGGAACAAACTTTGGGTTTGGAGGAAACCCTGCATTCTTTGGTAAAAATTTCTTGTAGTGGAGCCTCTTTGGAGACAAGACCCTTTGAAGGAAAGATGGTCGTGATCTGCTTTGTTAATGAGGATGGCATTTCTTTGGACTTTGACTTTAGTGATGAGGAGTTTTGGATGCTGAAGAAGAAAATGTTATTGTTGATCCATCTCGAGGCATTTGTACTGTTTTTGAGGAACTCCGCCCTTGATCCTATTATGGAGGAATATGAAGGACCTAATCCTGCCTGGTCTCAGATAGGAGTTGGGCGGTGGTTGTAAGCAATCGAGGCCACAGTACAATGTTGAGGAACCTGCTTGTGAAGCTACTTGGTGGAAGGATGACCCGGTGAAGTGCCGAGTTGAGGTGTTGAATGAGTTAAGAAGCGTGAGGCATGATATGCAACGATTAAGGACTCAAGCTGGACAAACAAACAGAGATTTGAAGAAGCGATGAACTGATAAATGAAAAAGCAGACAATCTAGCGTCTGATTTGCTTCAAATTTTGCATCCACTCAAAATGTCATCAATGATATGATGCTATATGTAAGAGGAATCAAGCAAGGGAATACTTTGAAAGATAAGTTTACGAAAGACCAACTTATTTCCATCCATCGAAACTTGACAACCTTGCTACTACACAAACTTGCTTGAGCTCTTCTTTGGACAACAACTTTGCTTTGCACGATCCCAAACTTCTTGAAAGAATCAATCTCTTTGGAGGAGACCCGCAATCAAGGATTCTGCAATTGATACAAGAAGCTGGAGTTATAGAAGGTCAATTGAATAGAGTGGTCATCTCACAGGGAAGGCATTCATGGCCTCATATCCCGTTTTGTTGATGATGTCACTAAGGGGGAAGAGGGCCAATCAGCTGCAGCAAAAGAGGCTACAAGACTCTTTGCAAAGAAAAGATAGGAGGATGAGATCAATGCTCTCGTGAAACACACTGGTGAGTTCAACTTACTGATGATCTTACAAGAAAGAATACTATAACAGAAGGAGACCTTATCATGACATGGGATATCTTGAAGGTCTAAACTCTTTCTTGGCATTGAAATTTTGGGAAACAAGAGTCAAAGCCTTAAGGGCAACTTACGGAGGAGGCGAGAGGTGGCGAGAGGTGGAAGAAGTGGCGAGAGGTGATAGGATCTTACCTATCACAAAAGCAAAGGACTCACTTGATGAATTCAAGGAGGCTGTACATGAAGTTTGGATTGAGTGAATGATATCAATCTTATCCTGCTGAAGCTTGGGCTGGTGGAAACAAGTTAATCCCTACATTGATTTTACTTTGATTGAAAATGAGTGGATGAGGGATATGATAGAACAAATCAGAGCCTATCAAGAGCAAGCTGAGAAGGCTAGACAAGAAAGAGAAAAGAGACAATAGATCAGCATACCTACATTACTTTATCTTTGCTGTATCTAGTTTGTAATAGCTTTGAACAAATGATTTTAATGAAAGATAAATATTTGTTCTGTTTTTGTCTTAATCTTTTTGCTTTGCTGATTAGGTGAGGGTAGTGGCATCATCACCAAAAAGGGGGAAATTGTTGGACTTATTTCTTAGTTTTGATGATGAGTGTCATACTAGCTGTTATAGTGCAAAGGCAAAAAGATGTCTAGATCAATTGTATAGGTTTATTAGAGTTTGATTCATAAATAGGTTTGATCAAACAAGCCTTTGTAATAGTCGGTGACTTATCGTGAGACTAATCTAGGTCGATAGGGTAGATAGGTCGGTAGACTAGTCGGGAACTCTTGAGACTCAGTAGGCGAAGGTGAGGCTCAAACTCGATTCTGAAGGATAAGGGATCAAACTTAGTAATTAAAGTCAAGGATATGGAATCGAATTTAGGCAAGTCGTGATGACTAAAGCGATTACATATACCTTGTGTAGAAGATCTAAGTTCCATAAGTTGGATGATGTTTGGAACTTGGTTATAATTAAAAGGTGTAATCTAACTTCACAAATAAAAGTTAGATAAAAGAAATCAATTGCATTACATTTTATACACACGACAAATTCTTTGTTGTGATGATAGGTACTTCAAATTGATGATGAACTCGCTTATATATATACCTCGATTAAATCAAGATTATATTGGAAGATTACATGGATAAGGACAGACCAACTACCTCGACTTATCAAGAAAATCAAAAGTGAGATTAAAAAAGGCGTTAGGATGATTTATGTTTTATCCATTGGATACAAGTCAAAGGGTGGATGACATTGCCTTTTGTCAAAAAGGAATTACAGCGATGTCGATCCTATAAATAGTGATGAGCATAAATCGGATGGGACAAAAACAAGGAGCAGTTACATTTGAATTTCAAATACAAGTCACATGCATTCCTACCTATAAATAGAGGACTTTCAACTCGAAACAAGATGATGAAAACTAAAAACTTTGAAGAATTAATCTTGGTGAAAAACACCTCATTGAACTTCTTGAGCATAAAGCTCTTGATCCAGAGAATTTCTTCAAGTGTATTCTACATTCAAGCTATATCAAGCATTCACACTTGAAGCTGCAAGCTCACGATTACTTCATCCTAATCAGGCTGCTTTGCAATTGAATCATTTACTTGATTCACTCTTTATTTTATAAAGAACCTCTTGAAGACAGTGAAGCATCACATTGGAGTGTGAAAGACTGTTGTTTGTGGTGGAGTGGTGAAGAGGCAATCCTACCCTTCAAGGACCAGTGGAAGACTCAGAGCGACAATCCTACCTATTCGATTTTGAGTTTGTGAAGCCATAGTTATTGGTGAAGGACAAACAACTTAGGAATCTTTGTAAAAGCTACACCAAAGATCTCTAGTGAATTTCCTCCAACATCACGGAGAAGAGTGGTCACAGGATTACACCACTGGAACCACTATAAAAGCGCTATTTACTTTCGGCATTTACATTCTCGCACTTAGTTTATTTTACAGATCAACCCCTCTTGAATCTAGCAAGCGAAATCACACACATACACCACTGAGTATCTAATACTTGGTATCATACTTAACAACAAGTAACAAGGCTTAATTTTGATATTATTCCGCTCCACAAATTCAAGCAATCGAAGGCTGTCGATGAACTCTTGTTTATCGGCCAGGCTCATCGAGGTCTCAAGCAGACTATGAAGTATCGCAGGTGCTTGAAGAATTTGTTAACTCCAAAAGTTTTAAGTGTTAAGTTTATTCACCCCCCCCCTTCTAAACTTAACCAAAGCCTTTTCAAGGGACCAACACTTTCAATGACAAGAAAAAGGCCTAAAAGAAGAACAAAAAGGAAAGGAGCTTTAAAGTTGAAGGCAAGAGTCAAGGATAAGGATGCTAAGGGCAATTTTCCATTGTAACGAACTTCACCACTAGAGGAGAAACTACAAGGCTTTCTTAGATACCAAAAAGAACAAGCAAGATGATGGTTCAACTTCAGGTATGTTTATGACTGAGATTAATATTGCTTCTTCTCAGTCTAACCACCAGTATTGGATATTGGTCGTGGTTCTTATATTTGTACGAATAAGCAAGGATTAAGAAGAACTAGAGATCTGAAGAAAAGAGAGGTTGACCTGCGTGTTGTAAATGTAGCAAGTGTTGCTACATTTGCCATAGGAGTTTATTTTCTTTTGTTGCCCAGTAAACTAGTACTTGAACTAAATAATTGTTAATTATTTTGTTCTTTCTCTTACGAAGAGCATTATTATTTATTTCTCCATTAGATGTAGAAGTTTTTCCCTTCACATTTAAGAATAAAAGTTGTTCTTTTTCTCGTGATGGAATGTTTTATGGTACTGACAAACTGAAAAACGGTTTCGGTCTCTTTGTATTAGATATGTAATCTGTAATACTCAATATAGACACGAAGAAAGCTAAGACTGGTAATCAAAATGAATCCTACTTATGGCATTGTCGCCTTGGTCAGATAAACAATAGTCGGATTTCCAATTAAACTCCATAAAGATGGATTATTGGATCATTTTAATTATGAATCATATGATACATGTGAAGCTTAGCTTGTTTACTTAGCAAGATGTCTAAATCACCATTTACTAGTAAAGGGATTAAATCCAAAGAATTGTTAAAACTCTTACACACTAATATATGTGGTTCTATGTCAATTCAAGCCAAAGGTAGATACTTAATTACCTTCAGTGATGACCCTTCTTGTTTTAATTAGTTATATTTACTTGATGAAGTATAAATTTGAAGCATTTGAAAAGCTCATGAACATGAAGATACCAAACAAGATACATAAGGACTCAAAGCATTCATAAGAACAGATAGAGCTTTCTGAGTGAAGTGATGAAAGTTTCATCACTTGTATCTAAGATCATGTTGTCCTCAGGAAAGCTTATCATAGTATACCATGTGCGCAATTGAGGTTTTCAGGACAAGGACCTTCATATATAACAAACCATACATGGATGTCCACGGCTTCAAGGTATAATTTCAGAAATTTCTTCCACATAGTATTGTCATGCCCATCAAAGTAAGGAGGGCTATCCAAGGAAAGACCCCATTTTAAACTCTAACCATTCAATATACCTTTTAGTTCATAAGTGGATTCTTCATTTCAGTTTGCTAGTCTTAGTTTTAGTGATTAAACTAGCAAACTAAAATGCAGAATCCATTTATGAAATAAAAGGTATATAGAATGGTTAGAGTTTAAAATGGTTTTTTTTATGTTTAAACAAGGTTGTTTGGGGAAATAAAAATAGGTTCGGAAATGTGTAACTATATAAAATTACAAAAATAGTTTGTTTCTTTTGGAAACCATTTTAGGTACGATTATCAAGCGGTTAGACTTGAAATGTGATAAAGCTAATTGGGGACTGGACTGAGAATTATTCAAGGTCGGGGGTATTCAAATTAAAGCAGATTGCAGCAAGATTCACCAAAGGTAATATCTTGCAAAATTACCAAATACTCACAAGAACAAGTGAGATATATAACAGAATATAATCAAGTTCAACAATTTAAAGCATAGAGCTTGCAGAGAACTTAGAACACAACAAAATATAGCACAAAATCAAGTTTTCGTTCAACAAACAAAGTGATATAGAACTTAGATTAACTAGTGACCAAGCCCACGATACCAATAGTTGGATCGTATATGCACAAAATATATCCTAGAGAGGGTGAATTGGATATTAAGGCTTTAAAATTTCACTTTAAATTTTTTATCAAGTTTATCAAAACCTTTACATAATACTGTGTTCCAACTACTTAGGAAGTTGTTGAACCAAATTACACGGAAGATCTAACCGGTTAACGGGTTGTTCCTAAGTTACTAGGTGATCGGGTTTATTGGAGTTCATGGTGGGACAACCGAATCAGTGGCAAACGACCCGCGAAGTATTTCACTTTTCTCCGTTAATTGCCATGTTTGATTAATTCACAAAATTAAGGGGAGAAGAGTGTAATAAAGCTTTCAGGGCGATACTAATAAATGAGAGAACTTATTTTCATACTAAAACATATAAGCTCGTATTAAGAGGGAGCGTCCTCATTGATCCTCAGGAGCATTAATGAAAGTAATTGTGAAAATGGATCAAAGGGGGAAAATTATTGAGAATTAATGTTGATAATTTTCACGACCCTTTGATTAAATATTTTAAGCATTTCAATCTTGATACCTTAACATATTTAATGTATCATTTTATAATATACATACATTACATTAATATATTCATATATGACTATTCTTCAAAATGTATTATAACTTCATGTGCTTCAATATGGTAAAGCTTTTAATAGTAACTTGATAATTTATCTTATTATAATCATAATACATCGATGCATTACATCAATATCCATATTCTTTTATAACAAAGTATCCATGCTATAACACTATTTTCAATATTCGGTTTAATATCAGTGATAAAGTATATCACTAATATTCGGTTTAATATTGGTTAAAAATGATGATTGATATCGAAATACATCTCATACATTTTCGATTGATGATTCATGTTAATTATAAAAGTGATATATTCTATGTTCTATAAAGTATATATGATGTTTTACAATTAACCCCTGCCCCACTCAGTCATTAATGTTTGATGAAATCCAAGTGATGAAGGATTCAAACCATAGTTTATACAAATCTGATGATGTTCAGAAATGATGTATATATCATTACTTAAAACAAATTTCAATTATACTATCGTTCTTACACTCTATTATGAAATGGCAAATTTCTGGCTGCCCAGTCCCTTCAGATATCATGATATGGTTTTATCTCTATCATTATATCTGAAAATTACTCTACTATATTTTACCGTCTCATTGGGATTTTATAATAAAAGTTTATTTTGTGTTAATTAAACCCTTAATCGAAAGTTGTAATACATATGTTCTAAAATATAAGTCATCCTACATTTTTAGTTTTCTACCACAATATAAGTCATTCTACATTACCACTATAATATTTAATATTATTTTCTCTATTTTATCCTTAATTTATTATCAATCCAACCACTTAACAACTATTAAATTAATGTTAGTCAATGAGTATTTTAAACATTAACCATCAAATTTATGACATTCAACCACTTTCTTAATCTGTGTGAAAGCACCTAGGATGACTTATATTTTAGGACAGAGGTAGTATATATATAGGCACAATCATTAATATTGCTGCATCTATAAGATAAAACAAATACTACCTCAGTCCCAAAATAAGTGTCCACGTTTTAAAAAACAATTGTACCATAAAAAGTGTCACTTTAAATTACCAATGCATCATTTAATGTTTATTTTCCAAAGATAGCCTTAGTCCAACATTTATTTATGGCACTCATTTCATATCCCAAAACAAACATTTATTAGTTGTGAGGGGTAAATATGACAATGTAGTATTAAACACAACACATTAATTATTTTTGTTAATCTGTGTGAACACTAAAAAGATGACACTTATTTTGGGACGGAGGTAGTATAATATAAAAGAATTACTCTCTCCGTTAAAAATAAGCTGGCGATTCAAAAAAAGATTTGTTCCAAAATAACCGAAGCAGTTACGTTTCCAATGCAGCATTTATTGTATTTTTTCTACATCTATCCTTATTTATTAAAGAGTGAGAGAATAAATACAATATTACATTAATTACGGTCTAAGGGTTTTTTAGATATTAACTCACCTCCTTAATATGCGTGTTTGTTATTTCGGAACGGATAAAGTATTGGATTTTGCATCACGACATTTATATGCCTGGATTTACCAAAAGACTGCAGTAATCTATAACTCGTTTCAAACAATTTCAAAAAGCATTTATTATACACTACATCTTTTTGGAAAAAAAGTTAAAGTAAATGTTATTCCGTTTACTACCTCCGTTTCATAAAAGTGTTCATTTTATAACGTACATAAATTAAGAAAACAATTAATATGTTGTATTTTAAGTATCAATTAACATATATACCCCTATAATAGTAAATGCTCTTTTGGAATATGAAATGAATATATAAACATTAAATGTTAAGATATGGGCATGTTTGAAAAAAAATGCATTAAATAATGTATTGGCTTTCTAAATAACACTTTTTATGAGACAATTCATTTTTAAAAAGTGGACAATTTTTGTGGGACGGATGTAGTACTTGACTATAAAATCCCATTGATATCAAACTGGTCAAACAACAAGATGATCAAACATTTTCACTTTCTTTTGTTACATTCTCTTTGCATCAGAAAATTCATTGTTCTCTGTGTGTTAAGTGAGAATTATTTGAGTGGTCAGTGTTGTTCACATCAAACCTTGAATTAGTGCGGTTTACTCTTCAAGTCTATGAATCAGCGTCTAGTGGTTCATTACAAGTTGTAGAAAAACCTATAGGTGGCTCGCGTTCAACAACTACTTGGCTTGTGAAGGCTCGCGTCTAGTAGCCAAGTTTGGAAATTCGTTTTCCAAGTATAGTAAGTTTTATGTCAGTTTACCTTTCAGTATTCGTTTTGATATATTGCAAAATTTGTAAGAACTTCACTTGTGTTTAATTTCTAAAGCTAAAGTGTGATTGAATCTCGAAGTGGAAACTTCATTATTATTTTTTGTTGAAAGGGAAACTTCATTATTGGGTTATTAAGATTCATCACCTATAAGTTTTCAGAACATTAAAACAAGTCTGAAAATTCCCTATTGTATTTTTGTTTTCATTATTGATCTTGATAAATCATTGTAATTGTAACCTATGAAAGTATAGGGAAAGTCTACATGTGGTTCTCTATGAAGACTTATGTGACACACTTACGGTGCGTTTGGATTGCGGAAATGGAACGAAGTTGATGGAATGAAATGCTATGAAATGTAATAAACGTCATTCGCACGTTTGGCAAACAATGGAATGAAATGTATGAGATTATATAGGATGCGGAAATTGACACGATGGGTGATGGTGGTGCGTGTTGTTGAGTGTGGCGGGTAGCGGACGGTATGCAAAGATTGTGGTGGCGGTGATGTTGTGAGGTGTGCAATGGTGGTGGTGGTGGTGGTGGTGGTTGTTGTAGTGACGAGGGCGGTGTGGTGTGTGGTGATGGGTGATTGTGAGGTGGGTGGTGGTGGACGAGTGAATATCGATGGTGATGGAGTTGGTTGTGGTGGAGGATAATATCATGGGGTGGTGGGGTAGGTTATATGTGAAAATGGGGAAGTTGGTGGTAGTAAGGGGTAGTGGTGAAATATTTGGTAACGGTACATGGTGGTTGTGGTGGGCGGATGATGGCGGGTTGGGTTGTGATAGGGGATGATGGTTAGTTGTGACAATGGTGGTGATATGTAGGCAGCGGCGGTGGCAAGTGGTGGTGCAGAGAAAGGTGGCGGTGGTTGGTTTCAGCAGGAGGTGGCGATCTTTGGATATCGTAAACCCAAACCGGATCCGATCCATATTGGATCGTCGGATCCGATTCACAACACCGATCGAGACGCTCGATCATGCACAACGGAAGCTACGAATTAAATTCGCATGCGATTTTACCACGATTTAATTCACATGATTAATTAGTTAACTACAAGAAGATTTAAGATTTACCCAACCGGAGAGAAGCCGTGATCTTCCGAGTTGTATCTCCAAACGACGACTGGTGGACGTCGATCCCGCATTCGAAACTCCTCGAATATGCCTTCAAGAAAAACCTAGTTTTTCTTCTTCCCAGTGGCTAGGACGAGAAAACAAAATTTCTCTATTTTTGGCCAAAAACAAATGCGTCATGGCGTTGGATTCCCAAAAAAAACTATTTTTTGTTGGAAGTAACTCAGGATAATAACCAATAGTTTGACAGATTATATTATACACACATATTTATCTTTCCTTTAAGGAAAAATAAAACAGTTATCCAATAGGAAAATAAATTTCCTATTTATCCAATAAGAAAACAAATTTCTTATTTATAATTATTTAACACATAAATAATTATATTATACACATTATAATTAATTATGAGAAAATTTCTTTTCCCAAAATCAAAAAAAAGTGGCGCCATTTTTAATGCCAATTTGGATAATAGAAAATGTCTTTTCTATATTACATATATTATTTACCGAATAAATAATATTCGCATATTTATTAAATAGACCAATTATTTAATTTTTTCTTGAGGTTCCACAAAACGGGAAAACACTTGCGTGTTAGGAGCCAACCCGAGGACTATGGACCTATAACCAGTAGCTACAATAAATTGAATAAATATTCATCGAACAAAATATTTCTACTCAACTTATTAATTCCGGAATTACGCCACCATAAATCCGAAACTGAACTCTATCGATTATATATATAAGTTATTCTCAAAACGTCGAGTCAATAAGTGTCCATTGATATAATCATTACATACTGAGACTAACCTCCATAGACTATCCGTAATGAAGCAGGAATGTTTCTGTAAACCTTCTTCATTACATCTTATCCTTATTTACCATCAACCCACTAGTGATCAATTAGTTCATAACCAATACGAACTCGGCCGATCGATCAGTTTCTAGGATCAACAAATAAGGGGATTGTCTTTCTACTTCCCGCAGGAAGGAATTGATTCCATATTTGTGAAACACACACTCCTCACTCATTCCAGAATAGTGGCAACGTGAAAGTGATTCAGACCGTGCCTCTTATCAATCTTTAACGAACGCATTAAACCTTATCTTGAAACAAGTAGGAGTATGCAATCACTTCAGGATTAAGGTTAATCCATATATGATCATCTTGTGATTTAATAAGATTTCCCAATCACGGAATTATATGAGAAACGCATATTAAATCGGTCCAGTCCTATATGACTACATCATATATAAATGCCCCATTTAGATAACCAATGTCGACTGTCCGGATAAGACGGTCACACCTTAAAGTGTTCTGGGCGCAATAGTGGTGGTTTAATCAATAGACCCCATACTTTGATTAAGTTCACCACGGACTAATAGTTCAAGTGTATCACCATAAACTTAATCCCCACGTGTGACACACACTAAATTATATGGCTACATATGACGCAACTTAGGGTTTTCAGTAGTGTATTACTTATAACCACGAAGCAAATAATAAGATGAGAATAAATATGTCATTTATTAATTATAAAAATAATTACGTAAATTGTCTTTCGGGCGCTACTTCCAACAATCTCCCACTTGCCCGTAAGGACAAACAACAATTGTCTTTCGGGCACTACATGCAACAATCTCCCACTTGCTCATAAAGACAAGCAACAATTATTTTTAGAGCACCACACCCTTATTCGATCTATATTCAACATTCTCCCACTTGCTCTAAAGCAGATGAGACATATCTCCCAATTTCATACCCGCCAAGCGCTTATCAGTGACATTAGATGCCACACGACTTGGTAAACTGATCAGCTAGGTTGTCGGCTCAAGGCGATCTTTTAGGACCGAAACGTTGAATCTCTACAGTGCAATACGATCAAGTGGTACTCTCTCTCAATATGCTTTTGACCTCTTGTGTCTGCGAAGATCATTTGCATGAGCTACCTCTCAACTGTTTTCACAGTAAAATGGTATCGTCTCATCGAGACCAGGAATCACTTTCCGATCCAACAAAGAACTTCACAAGCCACACTGTCACTTTAGGTTCTCCGAAAGCTGCTATGTATTCGACTAACAGAGTCAAATTGGCAGTGCTGGATTGCTCTAGACTATAGCTCCATCACTATGAGTAAACACTGAGCTCGAGATTGATTAACGATCATCTTTTATCCGACTTAAAATCAAAATCAGTGTAGTCAACAATACTCAGGTTTGCACCCGAATACTCAAGCATACAACTCCTCGTTCTCTAAAGGTACTTGAGGATGCACTATACTGCTATCCATTACTCGAATCCAAGATTTGACTTTAATTTGACTTTATAATCTGACTTTCTCTATCCAAAAGAGAATCTATCCCATTTTCTCTATATCCGAAGATTTGAGAGAATTATTCCATGAGGGGTTGGGTATGAAATCTCTCGTTGAATATTGCATACGAAAATGCATTATCATCTTAACCAATAAGATGGATGGGATACTGCCAATAACTTGTTCTCATGAATTCGACCAAATCGATTTCTAAGAATATAGTCCACTTCTCTGATTCAGAGAAGCTTTGGCTCGTCAGTTCTTGACTTCAGACAACACACCCAAGTTGTTCACAACTGTTATAGTGTTACCTTGCGTTAACACTAAATTTCAGTACTTTACCAATATTGATTTCCTAGTCTACAAAAGACTCATCATATTCTTGTTAAGCCCACATATTTCAAACATGTGGCTTTTAATGACCTAGAGGTTTGCTTTAATCCACCAATGGATATAAGCAGAGGCAGTTAATATGTCATTGGCTTTAAGCAAAAACCCCTCAGTTCCGAATGAATCTAAGCTCCATTGTACGGCTAGAAAGTTTCAGGGCATCACCCATGTTAATCTTTCTGCTTTCCATGGAGTCAAGCAAGGCTGAGTGGTGAGAATGTTTCAGGGCATCACCCATATTAAACTATCTACTTCTCAGGGAATTACCCTAGACCACTTGGCTATGCTTTGAAAGATAAACTTTCTCATTCATTCGACTCCTTTTCACGTAGATCCAATTTCTCTCACTGGGCCTGAGACACTCAGGTGGTTCTACAAGAGTGTGAACAGAACTGGAGTACCAAAACTCTATTTACAGGTTTATGGCTTTAAACCAACCTCTTTTTATCATAATCCTATACAGTCCTTCCAAAAGACCATAGGTTATCAATCACCCCCAGCAGACTGTAAAGTCTACATAATCACAACAAGTCAAAGGATGAACCATACTCCTACTGCATTTGGGTGGATTGACATTCTGATCTGGTTCAGTAGTATTTATCAGTATAACCCCCAACAACCAATGTTGGATGTTGTCTGATTAAATTAGATAGTAACTCCTTGAGTATCTTTACTTCAAAGTCCAAGGTTGTTATTTATACACTCTTCTAGAAAAGGATGCGACACTAAAACCATCACTCTCTGATCTCGGGAATCATATAACCAACCTTCACTCATTGTATTAAGATATTTCACGAACGGTCCCCATCTGAACATGTATGTAAAATCTCCAGTCCAACCTTCAAACACTAGTGCTAAATGCCTCTATTTGTGGAAGTGGGGTAAATGTAATTCACTCCTTATCCACAAACCCATAAACATCTTCTAGGTAGACTTCTCGGTATCACATATGATGGTGTCGAAAATATCACCAACAAGTTTATGAGGATTTAACGGTAGATATCTGGCTATAAAAGAGTATGGAAGTGGTGTTTACCGGCAGAGCACGGCGGTGATAGTGGTGGTGGTGATGAACAAGGATGAAGATCTATTTTGAGCAAGGTGAGAGGAGTGTTTTCTGTTTTTCTTATGAGCTGAGCCTCAAATGGCTGCCTACGTACCCTTTTATAATGGATCAAGCCCGATGCGTAGTTCTGGAAGTGAAGACCTCCCCCTCTGTGATGGAGGTGATGTGGGTATTTATAGAGGTTTGGAGATAGCCAGCTAGCGAGAGCATGACAACTGGCGGGTGCAGGAAAGTTGCGAGCCCGAAAGGCCTAGCGGCCTGAAAGCCTATCGGCGGGCTGAAAACTAAGCGGCTTGAGGGCCTCATGGCCTGTGGGCCTGTGCTTGTCTTATATTTTGGTGGTTCTGATCTCTGGCGGATTTAATGATCTGGGGCCGACGCCTTGCGAGTTCGCGGATTGTAGTGACCGGTGGCTTAATATACAGTTTTGAGGGTCGGGTGGACCCGAATAAGGATCCGTGGGCCGAATTACGATTTAGACATATCAACATATTATAATGCAAACCATTATTTACGCAACCAATATCATAATTGAGTTAAGCGATTGTAATGTAGCATATTAATAACTATACAAGGCAATACTTGGTTTATCCTTTCGGTGAAATCGTTTCACTCTCGAGGTAGGCCGAGCATCGATTCAAGAACTATGCTATAGCATTTATCCCGAGCATGGAATACTCTTTTCATTTGGTAATATCATAGATACATCCAAATATTCAGATAAACTAATTGGTGTTTCGAGTAGCTATCAGACAAATTGGCTACCACTCAAAAGCTCCCACTAGCTTGTATCTTTCATAGGACCCCGAAGGTAAATACGAACAAGCTATGATACTTCTTGACTCTATTATCTTTTCCTAATTGAAAAGTTACTTAGTCATTTTCCTTTGAGATAATGTTCTTAGACTAGGAAATAGGAATCACCCTTTAGCCAGTCTTCGGATCTTATATTTAGGATACATGCACTAGATGCTGAAGAATCGTTTATCTTAATATGGAGACCATTTGTCTTAATAGCTTATGATGTCTTACATATACCTTTTCAGCATTTCTTAGTGGCTCTGACTTTATCAGACAAAAGTCTGAGTCTCAGAATCGTATACAAATGTCATATTCACTTTCTTTAAGGCAACTATATTATCGATTTGATAGTGAAACCATTCGTTCCAACGAATCTGAAACAGAAATTAAATTTCTACGATGTTCAAAGATTAAAATCTGAAATTTGTTTCCTTATATCACTCCCACTATCTCAGCTGAAATAACTGCCCGTTGTGTACTCTTTAATCATGAATGCCTTGCTACCTCGTTCTTAGAAAAGAACTTAGCTTCCAGGTGAAAGTACCCGGCTAAGAAAGTCTCTAAAGATTCATAGGTTGGCGATCCGAAATCACTTTCCTTATCCTATACTTTCTTTCATTAATATTTCGGTTTAGCTTTTAAATTATTTAGTTTTGACGACTTTTTTTTTTTAGACATTCTTTCCCATTCTTGGATTTCTTTAAAGGATATAGCCGCGAACTAGCAGTTCATTTGAGTAGACACTACTCGTGAACTGTGGGATGTCCAGCGAGATTGATGCCAAATCATTTTTGTCATCTTTGAACTAATTTTAATTTGTCTCCCATTCAACACGACAGTGGCGAGTGACATACTTATCAATGTCACTTAAGTTTGTAGGCTCAAGAGGAACATCCTAATCCGAAAAATTAATTTGCATTCTCGATTATTGAGTTCAACGTTCTTGTTATTTTTCCACTTTTATGAAGCCGTCATCAGTCAATTTTAATTACCTAAGCAGTCTAGTCAGCTTGAGATGATATGTAGTTGTAAAATAAATTATGACAGAAATATAAATCAAATCATACACCACAACATATAATGATTTTAGGAATTATAAACGTGATGTCATGCATGCAAGTTATTCTACCATTCCAATGATTTAATCTCACACCTCAGTGCCGCCGATGGGTAGGTCAAAGAGGTGACGATTAAATTGAAACAATCTCTCTCAACAATTAACTGAGAATCAGACATCCCGATTTAATTGTTGATTACCTTCCTTTTTGAGCCAAGATATTTCCAAAAATACCCTTTAGAGTGTGACCTACTGTTTCAGATTTTTAAGTAGACCCCAAGTATGCCGCCGAATGGTAGGTCAATAACCCGACGAGTACTCACATTCCTATCCTTTCGGAAACCAAGCCTTGAATTTTGATAGCGGTGAAGGCCATCCGAAGGGGGCCGAAAACAAAATGGCATGAGGCATCACCATTCTCTCACGGTGCTTGTGTCAACAGTAGAGGCCGAGGGGTCGGTTATCACCTTCCCCGCTCCCACTCGTTATTTTGAAAAAATAGGTAGCCTTATTAGGATTTTCAGAATTTCTTTACAATCCGAAATACAATAAATAATGAACATTTAAATTAATCCTCCCACTAGTTTATCGGTTCCAAATACTGTCTAACTTGTGTCACTATATTCATGATTTTCCAATTTTATGGATTTATTAATATTCTTTATATAGACACTACACAATTTTAAAATTCACCAAGAATTTTATAATCCTAATACATTAGGACTTATGAATTTCCCAATAATTTGAAAAACAATAAGTCACAAAATTTAAAGCTTCCACTAGTTTATCAGTTCCAAATACCCTACAACTAATGACAATACATTCATGATTTTCCAATTTATCAATTATTTAGAAACCTTTCGTGTAGACACTACACAATTAAAATCCCTGAAGAATTTTATAGTCCTAATCTTGTCATGAAAAAAAATTAGGATCTCAGAATTTTTTCAATAATAAAAAATAATAAATCATGAAAAGCAATCACAACTTATCGGTTCCAAATACCGTCTAGTTAGTGTCATATTTTTTCATGAATTTCCAAATTTTCGGTTATTTAATCCTATTTATGTAGACACTGCATAATCAAAGTTCTCAAAGAATTTTACATCCCAAAACCAAATTTACCCGGTAAATTTTATTTTTATCATGTGAATTTTATATCCAGATAAAATTTTGTTTGTTCAATTAATTTAATTAATTATTAATCTTATTTAATTATCGTGTTCATACATGTCTAATTAATGCCAAAATTAATTTTCTACATGTATGCATATGCTAGGAGTGGAATTCATGAATATGGTGCATGAAATTGTTATATCACTTAAATAATCACAAGAGAAAATAAATGGGAAAAATAAACCACTGAGATGGATCATTGGTAGCCCCGTAGCTAATCTATAAATCTAAAAATAATTAAATAGATAAACCCTACTTTTAAAGGATTTACAAATTTCTAATTGTTTCTGCCGCCGCTATGTATATTATTAAAATGATCCATTTCTTTAACAAAAAGGCTTCAGCCGAGTTGGTAGGATGTCTCTTCTCACATTGTTGGAGAGCGGGCTTGAACACCCCAGCTGCATCTTTTTCTTCTTTATTCTTCTAAAAAGAACCCTTTTTTGGAAAGGAAAAAAAAAACTCCAAAAATTCACATCCATGGAGAAACAAACCTGGGTCTTCATGATATAAAAACCGCCTCTTCACCACCATGCCCTCGTTCTCATTGTCAGGATACTCCACGAAAATATTTAAATATAACAGAGCCGCCGAATTAATCTAGATTCTAATTACTAGGAAATTAAATTACAACAAATAAATTACATAATTTCCTATACCCAGAAAAATTTAAATTTACAATAGATCAAATACCAACCTCAATCTATCTCGTCAACCAAATCATTCAATCACGCATATGTATAATAAACATATAAAAGATGCAATTTTTATTCAATTTCACTCCTTATTAATTAATTATGCAATCAAATCGCAAAATCGCTTTAACCTGGATCTTCTACCACATGTTGGATATACAGAATCCAAATCCGATCCATAAGTAGATCGTCAGATCTTATTCACAAAACCGATCGAGACGCTCGATCATGCACATCGGAAGCTACGAATTAAATTCGCATGTGATTTTTCCACGATTTAATTCACTTGATTAATTAATTAACTACAAGAAGGTTTAAGATTTATCCTGCCGGAGAGAAGCCGTGATCTTCCGAGTTGTATCTCCAAACGACGACTGGTGGACGTCGATCCCGCATTCGAACCTCCTCGAATATGCCTTCAAGAAAAACCTAGTTTTTCTTCTTTCCAATGGCTAGGACTTGCCCCAAAAAATGCGTTCCTTTTTTTTCCAATATGGCGTTGGATTCCCAAAAAAAACTATTTTGTGTTGGGATAAACTCTCTTTATATAGGATAATAACCAATAGTTTAAGAGTTTATCTTATACACATATTTATCTTTTCATTTAAGGAAAAATAAAACAAATTTCCTATTTATCCAATAAGAAAACAAATTTCTTATTTATAATTATTTAACACATAAATAATTATATTATCCACATTATAATTAATTAGGAGATAATTTCTTTTCCCAAAATCAAAAAAAAAAAAAAAAAAAAGTGGCGCCATTTTTAATGCCACACTACAAAAAAACAGCAGTTTTGCGACGGAGTTTTTGCGACGGACCTTATTTCCGTCGCAAATTTACGTTTGCGACGGATGATTTAATGTTTGCGACGGGACACTTGGCGGGACCGAATTTTCCACTTGGCGGGCAATTTTATGACGGACTTTTTATTATTTTGCGACGGACTATTCAATAAAATTTTATAAAATTATTTTATTATTCAATTTAGATAAAATTTATGACGAAATTAAATTCCGTCATAAAATGCCTTTTGCGACGGCATTTGTATTATTTTGCGACGGAATATTTAATACATTTTATTAATTATTTTATTATTCGAATTTACATGTTTGCGACGGAATTAGGTTTATTTTGCGACGGACATTAAATTCGTCATAAACGGCGGATATCGATCGATAATCCCTTTTCTTCCTCATTTCTCTTCTTCTCTCCCTCTTCTCTCCCCGCCCCCCCCCTTGAACTGTTTCGGCGCCACCTCCTTCCACCACCGCCATGACCACTCACAAGGTAACCTCTTCCTCTCCTCCCACCCCTCTCTCCCCCAGAGCCGATTCCAATGCATAATGAATTATATATATTTAATGATATAATTGTTGATGTTTAGACTTTAATGATATTGTTGATTTCAATTTCTTTGTTGGATGAGTCTTGAAATTTCATTGATTATTGTTTTTGCAAATGAGATGATGATGTGTGTATTACTTGAACAACCGTATCGAATGAGGAACAAATTTGTGTAATGATGAAGTTGACTAATTAGCGTATATGTTCTTTTATTTTGTTGAATATTGATTTTGGGTTTGAGGATTTTCACTAAATATATCTTAGTAATGGTCCTCGGGTTGCTAAGCCACCATCATATGCATATGTCGGAAGGAGGTGATTTTTTTGCGAACGATATGAAGAGACTACTTTGATTATTGTACAAAGCTACTAGGATTAACTTCAACGTATCTGAAGTCATCCCTTAGCGATTGAACATATTAATTAAGCCATAAAATGTCAATACGATTTGTGATTATGGTGGCCAGGGTTTGGAAATTATGATGTGTTTGTTTGATGAAATGATTATATTTTAGAGATCGTGCCTTGTTTAGAGAACCAGGGTCTAAGAAATGGCGAGACCCCTTTGTGGTGTCATCCTTGAATCCTTTTGCATTTTTATTTGATGATTTGCATTTTTTTTTTTTTTTTTGCTTTATGAGAAGGGTATTTGTCCATTTACAAGTCATGTGTTTTAGAGGCACGGTATGATATGAAACAACTAGTTATGTATATTGGAACAACATAAAAATTAACAGATTTATTATATTATTGGACTGATTTTTAAAGCAATATGGATTGTGACCATCTTGGTTTTGGGTTACTAGTTAATAATCTATTCGATCTAACCTAACCGGATGTTTTGCTCTTAATCGTAACCCTTGTAAAATTTAAGTCATTGAACACTAAATAAATGCAATTGGTGCTTGGTGATGGGTGGTTTGGGGTTTTGATTGTTTTGAGTTAGATTTTGGATGAAAGTTCATTTTTTTGATGAAATTTTGACCTATGTTTATCTCACTTTCTTACTATCAAAACGAACTCAAAATCGCTTGGTCTAAGAAGATAAAATGCTCATAATATTCTCAATTATAATCCCCCAGAGGTAGAGGTAGACGCGGTAGGGGTAGAGGTAGCGCGGTAGGGGTAGTTCCCTCCCCGAGCGTCTTCCTCCACACTGCACTCACGGTTTGGATGATGAGATACACCGGATGACCGAGGAGGATTTGGGTGTCATTGTCAATGGTGACCTTGGATTGCCGTTTTTGGATCCCGAGGGGAGATGGTAAGTTAATACATATCTTGCTTTAATTTGTTTGTATTTTTATTTATATTTTGATTAACCAAATATATTAACAACTTATTGTTTTCAATATGACGGAGTTTACCGACAACTATGTCAAGAAAATGGCCAAGACCGCCATAATCGTGGCTTCAACACTTTTGCCACCACGTGGCATAAATGCCGCCAGGAGAGCGGCGAGGAAAGGTGGTGGCACGCATTTAGGGTACGTCGTTCATATAAATATAACTATATATAAATATAACTATAATTATAACTATACATATAACATATATATAACTATGTTGCAGGCTCAAGTCAGCTTCGAGTTACGCCACGAGCGCCTGGTTAGGGAAGCTTTTGAGCGGTATGCTATCAACAGGGTCCGTGATTATATGTATCGGGCTCAAACAAACCCCCGTGCTCGGTTTGGATGACCCGGATATTCTCCGTCAGTTCGAGGAGTGGATTGGGAGTCCCGTAAGCAATTATTCAATATTTAATTAATAATACTTGTGTTTTATATATATATGTATGTACTAACTTGTTTATCTTATGTCGGAATAGGCATTCAAGGAAACATCTGCGAAAAAGAAGATAAACCGAGCTTCTGGATCCGGTGAGGAAGGGAAGATCCCTGGGACACATGCTATGGGCAGACGCGGCGTTATCGATTTCGCTCGGGCCATGGAGGACAATAGAGAAGTGCCCCTATCGATCGGAGATCCGTGACTAGTTCGAAGAAGAAGAAGTCGGGCAACTTCCGCCTCGAGGAAGTTTGAGAAAATCTTGGTACGTTATGTATTCTAAATATTATATATACATTATATATATATCATGTAATTATTGTTACTAACAAATTTATATCATACTTTACAGGACGTCTTCACCTCGAAGAAGGCGAAAGCCCAGGAGACGCAGCCTGACACCCCTGTCGACGAGTCGCGTCTTTATTACGAAGCCGCTGGTGGTTACGACAAGAAGGGGAGAGTTTTTGGCATGGGGTCAGCTGCCTCCATGTACTACGACAGGCTGCTCTCGCTTCGCCGACACTCATCCGCCGAGACATACTCTCGGGCATACTCACCCGCCTCACCCAGAGATGGCGAGAGAAAAGACAGATTAATGCGTAAACACAAAGCGAGGTTGGAGGAGCTAGAGAGAGACAGAAAGTCGCCGGGAAGGCAGACTAAGCGCAGATGAG
Source organism: Gentiana macrophylla (assembly GCA_026214975.1). NCBI lineage: Eukaryota > Viridiplantae > Streptophyta > Magnoliopsida > Gentianales > Gentianaceae > Gentiana > Gentiana macrophylla. The sequence continues at coordinate 101,814,654 of CM047813.1, forward strand.
ATGGAGTGGATTACCCGGTTGGCGGCAAAGATCCTCCGGAGGATGCAACCAGTACGAGGCAAAGACAGAGATGACCGATCGATCACGGACCTGGAGGAAGTGACATGGGTTTAGGTAGTACTTTGGTCCGATTGGGTGACATATTGCTTTATACATTTTTATTTATTTTGGCTTATCGTATCCCCTTTGACATATCGTTTTATCCCCTTTGACATATCCCCTTTGACATATCGTTTTATTTATTTTGGTATCGTATCCCCTTTTATATTGTTGTTGTTGATAGCCGGTAGCAATTGTAATGCTATCGGGGAAAATTATGGCTGTTTTGCGGCGGTGGTTTGGCCGGCTGCTGCAAAATAGCCATAATTTTCTGATTAATTTTAATTTTTGCGACGGAAATATTCCGTCGCAAAAATGTTTTTTGCGACGGAAAAGTGTATTTGCGACGGATATGTAAGGATCTAAAAATAAAAAAAAATTATTTAATAAAGAACACTTTGCGACGGATTATACAATTTTTGCGACGGATCATAATTTTTTTGCGACGGTTTATAAAATTTTTGCGACGGATTATAAATTTTTTTTGCGACGGATTATATATTTTTGCGACGGTTTATACAATTGTTTGCGACGGATTTTACATTGTTTTGCGACGGAAACTATGTTTTTTTAAAAAAATAAAATACGTTATTATCCGTCGCAACATTCGTCGCAAATAATTTGCGACGGATAAACCGTCGCAAAATCTCGGTTTTGCGACAAAAAAATGCGACAAATAAAACCCGTCGCAAATTAGGATTTGCGACGATAACCTTCCGTCGCAAAAAGCCCAGTTTTTTGTAGTGCCAATTTGGATGATAGAAAATGTCTTTTCTATATTACATATATTATTTACCGAATAAATAATATTCGTATATTTATTAAATAGAATTAACTATTTAATTTATTCTCGAGGTTCCACAAAGCGAGAAAACACTTGCGTGTTAGAGCCAACCCGAGGACCATTAACCTATAACCGTGAGAATTACAATAAATTGAATAAAATATTCATCGAACAGAATATTTTTACACAACTTATTAATTCCGGAATTAAGCCACCATAAATCCAAAACTGAACTCTATCGATTATAGATATAACTTATTCTCAAAACGTCGAGTCAATAAGTGTCCATTGATATAATTATTACATAGAGACTAACCCTCCATAGACTATCCGTAATGAAGCGAGAATGTTTCCGTAAACCTTCTTCATTACATCTTGATATACTGCGACCTGACACGGTGGACCGAACAACCTTTATACCCACCTCAGTGGTCTTTGCCTCCGCCTCTGACCTCCATCGACGCCTGCTCAGCTGAAAATAAGACGGTCAAGTCATCGAACTCACACGATCATCTCAGCCCTCGAGCTGGGGGCCGAACGCGCCGTCCCTGCCCGTCACACTCATCCTTCAGACTAAGCCCTCTCCACAGGCGAACACGCTCCATTACATTAGCAAGGACAAGACAATCCCAGCTTGAAGACGATAAAGTATCCAGCGGTCCCCCCAACGCGACCCCCTACACTTTCTTGTCTTCTTAATTAGGCTTAATTATGTCTTATCACTGCTAGTCTAATCACAATTAGTTTATTGCCTATAAATAGAGGCTTTGAATCATCTGTAAAGGAGGACTATGCAATATAAGCAGATATACTCTGCCAAATTCATCGACCACGTTTTCTTCCTATCACACCTCAAACCTTTCGGCTGAGCTCCGCCGTGTGTTCTTCACAGTCACCGCACATCAGCACCATAAATCATCTTCTCCGTTCAGATATCCACCGTATCACTTCTAGTATACCCACCGTGATATTCCAAGCAATATCATTTGGCTCCGCCTCTGACCTCCATCGCCGCCTGCTCAGCAGGAAATAAGATGGTTATGCAATATAAGCAGATATACTCTGCCAAATTCGTCGACCACGTTTTCTTTTTATCACACCTCAAACCTTTTGGCTGAGCTCCGCCGTGTGTTCTTCACAGCCACCGCACATCAGCACCATAAATCATCTTCTCCGTTCAGATATCCACTGTATCACTTCCAGTATACCCACTGTGATATTCCAAGCAATATCAGTTGGCTCCGTTACCGGGAAACCATCCAAATTATTACTCACAGCTTTTCCGGCAACTTCCACCGCCATCCAAAAGTGTCTCAGCCAAGGAAAATCCTGACCTTTGAATTGTATATTCGAAATACTACAGCTTTTACGGTTATCTCGGAGGAAAGGCTCTCAATATCACGAATCGAAACTTACACAGAGCGTGTCTACCAGAAAAAGAAAGGATTCACTGGCGGTAGCTTCGCAGAGCTTGGAGAAGAATCGTCATTATCCATGAATTAGTGCATGCATGCTCTCGATTTCCGGTTTTACAAAGTAGCGTCACTACCAGATTGGATCGGTTAAGTTATTTACCAAAATCCAAGTAAGCCTGAGTCCCTTATTTGCAAAAGGTTGGCTATTTAGCGTACATCGCAAGTTTCATTTGGAATTAGATGACTAGAGGGAAATTCATCAACCCCGAGGCACCGAATAAAGGAACATATTAGGATCAGCCACATGGCACGACGTCACATCAGAGTGGACGTAGCAGGGGTTCACACACTACTGGTGGGAACATCGGTCACAATGGTGACCCCAATATGCGCGGAGTGTTGTTGGAAAAGGCGAAAGCACGGGAATTAGAGGCAGCGGCTATAAGGAAAATGTTAGGAAATCTACGCGGGAACGCAAATGAATTCAAAATTTTATTTCCTATAACCAGGTTCGACTTCGTTTAAGCAATAAACAAATAAGCTAGTAGACGGTGGTTACCTTGCTTGATCTATAAGATCGACGCTTTGACCGTCCCAGGAGAGTAGCGTAAACGGAGCCGCCCAAGCGTTCGCCTCTACCGCTAGTCCACACGAACAACCCGCCGGAATCCATCATTGGATTGCAACTAGAAAAATCCGGTTGCTAGACCGGCCTTTTCTCTCTCTTCAAACTCTCTCTCAAGAAGCTCTATTTTTCACAAGAACTATTAGCTCTTGGAGTTGTGATGTATAGAAGAGCTTGACACCCACCTCTTATTTATAGTGAGAGGGCGCCCAACTAGAGTTGAGAGGAAGAAAACTTTTACTAGTACAATAAGGAAAATATAATTGATTGATTTATCTCATTTAATTTAATATCCTATATTAAATATTTCCAAGATATTGTCAATATCTTATATTGACTATATTTATCTTATTACCATAAATCAATTTACACATGTGTGCAAATCTATAGTCATTAATATCTAATATTAATATTATGATAATCTTATTAATTAAATTGCACAATTCAAATGTATCCTATACATACAAAAACTGTGCCTCTTCTCCCCACAAAATTGGGAATTGAGATTTTCTTTAATTAATATAATGCTATGATTAATTAATTTGCAAAATACATGTGTATCAATATACATATATATTTTCGACTTATATGTATCTATATACATATTTAATTAATCAACATAATTAATATCTTGTATTTAATTTATTCATAATAAATAAATACCACCATATTAATTTACCACTATAACATTTATAGTCTTGAGATAAACTTTCCTTATTTGGTTATCAACTATAACCACATTTTAATCCAGCTAGATGTTCTTATGTGTGTGACCCGATAGGCTTCCGAATATGTTGGTTGCAGACACAAAGTGCAAATTACGAAAATGCCCTTCGTGCCTAACGATCACGGGATAGCGTCTAGAAACACACCGTAACCCCCAATCATCGGAAGAGTCAAATGCAATGACTACTACCTTTCATGTGAAACAGTTACCGTGTAACTTACAATCCTATCGCTGTAATAATATCCATACGATCGTATCTCGAGTGTCAATACATTAACGATCGTATCTTATAATCTGGATATCATGCTCTCTCGAAGTAGCTCATTTACTTCCACTTTGCAAAGATTCATGAGAGTAAGACATTCCTTATAAGAAGGCCCTTTCGGGTATTCACCCCTACTGATAGGGTACGCGATTCCAGACGACCAAACATGTATACTCCGCATGCTTCAGTATCATACCCAATCACTACCGCATGATCGCCCCATGGCTAGGGGAAACCTCAATAGTGTCAAAGCATGATAATCCACACCGTGATGCCATGAAGACTCCGGTCTTAAGGATAATTACACAACCTCCACATAGTGCGACACTTAATGTAAGTGGGTCAGTCTAACGTACGCATTCTCTAATACACGTCCACGTACAATCCAAGTGTCTCTACACTTCGATAGACGAGATCTATCCATGTCATTAATGACAGAAGACATCTAATACGTGCTAGTCTGTTCGTACTATCAATGTCTCGTTTAATAGTACATCAGCCTAGAGACATTTAAGTATCAAACTTATTAAAGTGATTAGAGATATCATCAACCGTGATTGTCTATCATGGTTTCTCTACCACAGTTTAATACTAAGGACGTTATCATATAACAATTCACAATTGGTTCTTTAAAAGAACAAATATATGACAACAGAAAAGACATTTAATATATGTACAGACATAAAGAAATAGTAGAAATGATCCGACCCGGTCGGATCCGGTCCAACCCGATTGGGTTTATGACACTATTTCAACAATCTCCCACTTGGCCTATTAAATGGTTAATGATAGTGGTGATTACCTTTGTTCGACCCGATTGCCCGGAGGTTCAACCGTTCGACCCGATGACCCGGTCAAGGAACCGGGTCGGTTCAAGCATCAAACCGTTTACGCAAGTGACCCGCTCAAACCCGGTGGTTCAACCGGTGACCCGGTAGGCACTAGTTGAAACGGTGGGTCAAGTAAATTTAATGGAAAAAAAAAACGTATGAAATGGGTATCAAACTGGTTTAAGCAGCAAAAATACTCAAATTTCTCCGATATGATGCAAATAATTATAATTTGAGACTATAAATTGTAACTCATAAGGTGATACATAGTTTCATATCATTATTTACTTGAATATAAATTATCAAAATGTATATTTTTCATGATAGTATATATTATTTACTATATAAATATTTGCGGTTGAACCGGTGACCCGACGGTTGAACCAGTGACCCGATGACTCAGTGTCTTTTCCGGTTCAACGATCGGGCCGGGTCTGATAACTATGATTGCATGATTAGTTAATAAAACAAAAAAATCTGATTTATGTGTTTAAAACACTTCTCATCACCTAATCAACTGTTTGATTTTGCTATTCTAAAACTGCATTATCCAAGTAATTGATTTAGGATGATAATTCAGTTATCACAAGAATCCAATATTTTGTGATGACCGCATATTGGTATTTTGAGTTTGAAAACATTCATTGCTAAAACAACATACTGAAACTCTAATTACTTGAGTTGAACTTTGTTGAACCTGCAAAGTTTAAATCAATCTATCTTGTACAAGCGGTTGTGTTTGTTTACTATATTCAGCATTTTTACATTGCTATCAACTAAGGTGTTTAGATCAATTAATGTAGCAAGATTGAATCATTTGATTAATACAAGTGATATAAACTCGATCACCTAGTAACATAGGAACAACCCGTTAATTTGGTTCAACGACTTCCTAAGTAGTTGGAATTCTATATTAAATAAAAGGTATTGATAAACTTAATAAAAAAGAATTAGAGTAAAATTTAAAAGCCTTAATATCCTATTCAACCCCTCTAGGATATATTCTGCGCATTTACGATCCAACATACCTCATCTCCCCATATCTTTTTATTCTAGTCACTGAAGCACGTACTCTCTAGAGGTTTCAAGGTTTTGTTCAAAGAATGAGTTGATACTTATGGAGTACCAAGGGGATTTCCAGTGGTCACTCATTCTTTATGTGCAGATGACCTAATTTGTTTCTCTAATGGAAACCAAACCACCCTTAAGAAGTTGATGAATTTTTAGAAAAGCATTTGAGCAAACCACTGGGCAGAATAAAAATTAAAAAGAGTTCTTTCATAATAGGAAAATTGTATCCCAGGCAGCGGCTAAGCAGATTGAAGATTTGACAATATGGGAATGATTTGCTTTCCTTTCATTTATTTAGGCTGCCCTATCTTCTGTGGCAGAGCAAAGACATTTTACTTTTGAAAAGAAGTGTCAGGGTAGTATGCTAAACTACATTCTCCGGGGGAAGGGTTATTCTCATTAGGCATGTTTTAACCTCATTTCTTGATAATCTAATGGCAGCCATGCAAATTCCTACCTCGGTCATACATAAGCTAGAAAAAATATGTCACGTTTTCTTTGCAAATATTTAGGAACTATGAAAAGGAGAAGATGGAATGAGATTTGCTTTCCAGTGGGTGAAAATAGTTTAGGGATTCGGAGAAACACATTGAAGAAAGTTTCTCTTGGAAACTCTGGTGGAAATTAAGAACTGGGCAGGGATGGGCAGCAAAACTGATGGGTGGTCAATATTCACTATATAAACTACATGCCTGGAAGATGCTGGCAGGTACACAAGAGTGTATGGATGCACATTCAAGGTTTTTGGGAGGGAATTTCAAGAGAGCGATCTGGACCCCAATGAGTTCTGGAATTTTTTTTTGTTTCATCTGCTTATACACTGCTAAGGATGGAAAAAAAACTATCAAGATTTGAACTAGGCGAAATCTGGAAACATTATATTCCTATCAAAGTTTCAGTATTCTTATGGAGGTTTTACAATCATTTAATGTCTTTCTCTTTACAATTGTGAAAATTAGGATTCATGATCCCTATAAATGTGTGTTTTGTAACTCAAAAGATTCCCTACATCATGCATTTTGAAGGTGTAGCAGAGTCCAGAGTATATGGAGATATTTTCAAGATATTTTGCGCATCAAGCCAGGTGCTATGGAATCGTGGTTGCAAACACTTTTAAAGGGGCCCTGCATATCATTCTTAAAACACTGTTCTAAGTTATATTGTGGAAGGTTTGGATATGCAAGAATATGAAAATTTATATGGATGGTTGCGCTCAGCTACAAGTTGCATTGAAAGCTATATTTTATAGCAGGTGTTGTTTGCTTCTTTCAAGATGAAACTAACTGTTAGTTTTGTGACTTGATCTCTAAAACTGGTGGAACTAATCTGAAAGCTAAAACTGGGTTTTGTGAAGTGAAATTGAGTTTTGGGAAAATCTGAGAAAACTTAGTTTTGGAGAAAACTTAGTTTTGTGGAAACTGAGTTTTGGTGAAAACTGAGTTTTGGGGGAAACTGAAATTACTGAGTTCTACATTTGAGTTTGCTGATTACAAGTGAGTTTTCTGAAAAGTGAATTGGAGCTGAGTTCATCAGGTAGATAACAGCTGGAGCTGAGGTCCACATCTGAGGTATTTATGACAATTCCGACAAAGATCTTTGGCGGTTAGGGTTTGAGATTTGTGCCTATAACTACCGAAGTTGTAATCAATGCAAAGTGTGTCTTTCAAAGTGTTATTCACATACTTGTGAAAGACTTGTAATTCTGTGCATAATTAAATATCTCATTTTCTGTCCGTGGAGTAGTCGGCACAACGCCGGAAACCACGTTAAATCACCGTGTTCTCTTTGTTTCTGTGTTTTATCAATTTCCGCCTTATTTTTCTGTTAGATTGCATCTGTTTTATCTTTATTCAAGTGCAAGTTTCTCGTCTGTGTTTCAACAAACTGGTATCAGAGCGTCAGGTTCAAGATTCAGAGATATTTGCAGGTTGAACGGAGTTGATCTTCACCAAGACCGATGACCGGTGCTAGGATTTTGTGATCAAAGGTCTGTTCTTTAGCAAGAAAGATGTTATCAATTAACGTAAAGATTTATAAATTTACATGGAGGAACAATTTTAGTCTGGCAAATCAAGATGCGGGCCTTGTTAAAACAACAAGGATTGTGGACTCCTTTATCCGGTAAAGGAGATGCCAGTGCAGCAGATTACGCCAGTCTGGAGGAGAAAGCACATTCTACCATCATGTTGTGCTTGTCTGATGACGTTATCAAAGAAGTTGATGAGGAAGACACCGCTGCTAAGTTATGATCAAAGCTTGAAACACTGTATATGACTAAGTCATTGACCAACAAGTTGCTACTAATGCAGAGGTTGTTTAGCCTAAGGATGCATGAGGAGGCTCAGCTGAGAGATCATCTTGATCAGTTGAACACAATATTACTTGATCTCAGGAATATTGATGTGAAGATTGAGGATGAAGATGCAGCTATGATTTTGTTGGTATCACTACCAGCTTCTTATGAGAACTTTGTGCAGTCCTTCATAGTTGGGAAGGATACAGTTGCATTGGAAAATGTAAGGCCAGCTTTACATGCTAGGGAGCTGAGACATAAGGCAAGGTAGGCATAGCAGTCAGTGTTGGACTCGTGTAATCACAGTGATGGTGGAAAAGGGGGTCCAAAGGTCCTAAATCCATATATGTTTGCAATTATTGTAAGGAGCAGGGACATTGGAAGTCCAAATGTCCAAAGAAAAGAAAGCAGGAGGAACAGATTCTGGAACAGTTGTTGTAGCAGGTGAGTTTGATTCAGAAGGAGGGCCTGGTTCTAGTAGTTGGAGAATCAAGACATCATGCCGATGTGTGGATTCGGACTCTGAGCATCTTATCATATTTGTCCACACAGAGTGGTTCTCAAGTTATCAACAGATAGATGGTGGTCATATAGCTATGGCAAAGCAAGCAAGGTTTGCAAGATAGTTGGGATTGGCTCAGTTCAGTTGCGGACAGAGGATGGTAAAAAATTCTGTATGTTGAGTGAAGTTAGACATGTTCCACAGATGACCAAGAACTTGGTATCTCTCAGTCTTTTAGACAACAAGGGATTCAATTTTAAGGGTGAAGGTGGAAAACTGAGTGTCTACAAAAACTCGATTTCGATTCTCGTGGAGTCAAAAAGGGAACCTTGTATATTTTGCAAGGATCGGTTGTGTTTGGGTCTGCTGTTGTAGCATCTGCTGAAGTTCATCAGTCACAGCTGACAAAACTGTGGCATATGAGACTGGGTCACATGGGTGAAAAGGGGATGCATATTCTTTCTCAGAAAGTTCTTCTTGGGGATGTAAGGTCAAGAATCTGGACTTTTATGAGCATTGTGTGTTTGGGAAGCTTCATAGGGGCAAGTTCTCAAAAGGGATACACAGCACAAAGTCATCACTTGATTACATTCATTCTGATTGTTGGGGGGCCATCAAAGGTGGAGTCATTGGGTGGTCACAGGTATTTTATGTCATTCATAGATGACTATTCAAGAAAGACTTTGGTGGTGATGATGAAACAAAAAAAGTGAGGCATTCAAGAACTTCATGCAATGAATGGCTCTAGTTGAAAATCAGTTGGGGAAGAAAATCAAGAGGCTTCGTATAGATAATGGTTTGGAATTCTACTGGTGGAATGAGTTTGATGAGTTGTGTAGAAATGAGGGTATTGCCAGACATCATACAGTCAGGAATACTCATCAGCAAAATGGTGTAGCTGAAAGAATGAATCAAACTCTTCTGGAAAGAGCAAGATGCATGCTCTCTCATGCTGGTTTGTCAATAAGATTTTGGGCAGAAGCTGTAAGCATAGCTTGTTACATAATCAACAGAAGCCCTCACATAGGGATCAGTTTCAAGACACCAGTTGAAATGTGGTCAGGAAATCCTTATGATTACTCAATTCTAAGGGTATTTGGAAGCACAGTTTACTATCATGTCAGTGAAGGGAAATTGGAACCAAGAGCCAAGTAAGGATTGTTTGTGGGGTATGGTGATGGAGTTAAGGGTTATAGAATTTGGTCATCAGCAGAAAACAGAGTTATTCTCGGCAGAGATCTGATTTTGATGAAAATTCTATGCTCGATTCATCGATGGGGAGGATAATCGGCCCGAAACCGGTGCTAAAACCGAAAATCGGCGAAGAAGGTGGAGCTTCAGGTGGAGTCAACTGAGATGCAACACTCAGCTGAACAAATTCAGTTTTCATCGATCCGTTCTTGAACCGAATCGAATCAAGCCGATCAATCGAGCAGGGGTCGGTGGCGTCAAACTGATATTGGTCAGCAAAGTATGGCTATCAACTGAGCTAGAATATCCAATGTTGGGATACCTCCCAGAAGGTATGAGTTTGAAGATTTGGCTATGCACTTCAAGATGTAGAAGATGTGGATGGTTTTGAACCTTCTACTTATAGGGAAGCAGTGACATGTTCTGAGTCATCTCAATGGCTTGTCTCAATGGCTTGCTGCCATGGGAGATGAAATGGAGTCATTACTGAAGAATCAGACTTGGGATCTTGTTCAACATCCAGCTGATAGGAGAGTTGTTACATGCAAATGGATCTTCAAGAAAAAGGAATGAATGACTGAGGCAGAATGAGTCAAGTATAAGGCGTGTTTGGTTTCTAGAGAGTTCAATCAAAAAGAAGGGGTGGACTTTGATGAGATATTCTCACCAGTAGTCAAACATACTTCAATTAGAGTGTTACTAGCAATGGTAGCACAACAAGACCTTGAACTTGAGCAGTTAGATGTGAAGATAGATTTTCTACATGGTGAGGTAGACAAATAGATATACATCACTCAGCCAGAGGGATTTCAAGTTCCTGGTAAAGAAAGCATTTGTTTGTAAGCTGAAAAAGTCCTTGTATGGATTGAAGCAGGCTCCCAGACAGTGGTATAAAAGATTTGACAGTTACATGATCCAGCTGCATTATAGCAGAAGTCCTTATGATTGTTGTGTCTACAATAGTCAGGTGGAAGATGAATCATACATCTAACTTGTTCTGTACGTGGATGATATGCTGATAGCTGCAAGTAAGAAGTCTGATATTCAGAATCTGAAATACCTTCTTAGTGCTGAATTTGAAATAAAAGATTTGGGTGCAGCCAAGAAAATTTTGGGATGGAGATATGGAGAGATAGAAGTCAGAAGAAACTGTTTTTATCTCAGCAGGGCTATATATAAAAGATTTTGGCCAAGTATGGTATGTCTTCTGCAAAGCCAATAGATACTCCTATGGCATCAAATGTTCATTTGTCAGTTTATGCTTCACAGCCAGCTGAGGAGAAGGAATATATGTCAAAAGTTCCCTATGCTAGAGCAGTTGGAAGTCTAATGTATGCCATGGTGTGCACTAGGCCTGATCTGACTCAGGCAGTCAGTGTTGTCAGTAGGTTTATGGCTCAACCTGGAAAGGAACACTGGAAAGCCGTGAAAAGAATGTTCAAGTACCTTAGGGGTACAGATGATGTTGGTCTCATTTATGAAGGTGATACTCAGAGTTTGGTCACATGATATTGTGATGCTGATTATGCAGGTGATGTAGACAGTAGAAAATCAATGACTGGTTATGTTTTCACATTGGGGAATTCAGTTGTCAGCTGGAAAGAAACTCTGTAAGAAACAGTATCTTTATCAACAACTGAGGCAGAGTATATGGCTCTTAATGAAGCAGCCAAGGAAGTAATCTGGTTGAAGGGACTAGTCAGTGATTTGGGGCTGCATCAGGATCAAACTGAGATTTATTGTGACAGTCTGAGTGCAATTTGTCTAGCTAAGGATCAGGTTCATCATGAGAGAACCAAGCATATTGACGTGAGATATCATTTTTGAGAAATGAGAAAAGGGTTGTAGTGAAGAAGATCAGCACCCAAGAAAATCCTGCTGATATGCTTACTAAACCAGTTCAACAAAGCAAGTTTCAGTTGTGTCTGGACTTGCTTAACATTCAAAGCTTATAATCAGTTTTCTGGAAACTCAGTTGAGGGCAGGTCAGCTGAGTGGATTATGTGGAGAAGTCTGGTACAAGTACATCCTGGCATTGATGAATGCATCTGGTACAAGTACATCTGAATTATGCAATCTGGTGACGTTGAATGAGAGTTCAAGTCAAGGTGGAGATTTGTTAGTTTTGTGACATGATCTCTAAAAGCGGTGGAACTAATCTGGAAGTCAAACCGAGTTTTGGGAAAAGCTTAGCGAGTTTTGAGAAAGCGAGTTTTGGTGAAAGCGAGTTTTGGGGAAATTGAGTTTCTTGAAGTTCTCGCATCCGAGTTTTTCTTGATTACAAGTGAGTTTTCTGAAAAGTGAGTTTGGAGCTAAGTTTCGTCTGGTGGATAAGAGCTGGAGTTGGGGTCCACATCTGGGGTATTTATGACAATTTCAACAAAGATCTTTGGCGGTTAGGGTTTGGGATTTGTGCCTATAAATACCGAAGTTGTAATCAATGCAAAGTGTGTCTTTCAAAGTGTTATTCACACACTTGTGAAAAACTTGTAATTCTGTGCATAATAAAATATCTTTTTTCTGTCCGTGGAGTAGCCGACACAACGCCGGAAACCACGTTAAATCACCGTGTTCTCTTTGTTTCTGTCTTATCAATTTCCGCCTAATTTTTCTGTTAGATTGCATCTATTTTATCTTTCTTCAAGTGCAAGTTTCTCGTCTGTGTTTCAACACTAACTTTGGCAGCGGATTAAAATGGAAATCTGATGAAAATGAGGTTATTGAATGAACTGAGACCTCATAGTTAGTCCAAGGAGGATTCAACTCATAACCTAGGAATTTCCTATACAAAATCATGTTAAGATCAATTGTGATTGATCATCTTTTGGTAGTCCAGGTCCAGCAGATGGGTTTGTTATCAGAAACTGCTCAGGGAAGGTGCTTGGCCTATTTAATTTTGGACTCTTTGAGAAATTAAGGCTCAAAATCAAGTTTACATTTCAACATAAGTTTCCTTTAAGGTCCAAGTTCTAGAAACTTGTATGAGTCAATCTAGAATTATGTTGTAGGATGTACTTGTATGGAGAATTCTAGAGAGTTAATAAATTATCTTGTATGGAAGACACTAGAATAAGGTAGTAAAGGAATAAGGTGGAAGACTCTAGAAACAATCCTAGTTGAAGACTAGTACTATAAATAGGACCCAAGCCATATTGTTTGTATCAAGCAAAAAATCAAGAAGTTTTGAAGTAATAAAAGAAGTCTCTTCCATCAAATCTTCCTACCATCTTCCACTCTCAAATACTTCTCCATTAATAATATCTCATTCCAACAAAGTGGTATCGAGCGCAAGGTTCGTGATCATATCAAGAAATGGCTAGCGCCTGCATGGTTCCTTTCAAGTCCCGATGCTCAACAAAATCAATTATGATAATTGGAGCATCAAGATGAAGGCCCTTCTTGGATCACAAGATGTATGGGAGATAGTAGAGAAAGGCTACGATGAGCCGAATAATGAAAGTGGTTTATCTCAAACTCAGAAGGATAGTTTGAGAGACTCAAGAAAGAGAGACAAGAAAGCTCTCTACCTCATTTATCAAGGGTTGGATGAGGATGCTTTTGAAAAGATATCGGAAGCAAAGACTGCCAAAGAGGCATGGGAGAAGCTTCAAACTTCCTATAAAGGGGCAGATCCAGTCAAGAAAGTACGTCTTCAAACCTTAAGAGCTGAGTTCGAAGCTTTGCATATGAAAGAAGGAGAAGTCGTCTCCGACTATTTCTCTAGAGTATTAACCATTACTAATCAACTAAAGAGGAATGGTGAAAAGCTCGATGACGTAAAGATCATGGAAAAGATTCTTCGATCGCTAAATCCCAAGTTCGAGCATATTGTTGCTATCATCGAAGAAACTAAGGACTTGGAAGCCATGACTATAGAACAACTCTTGGGTTCCTTACAAGCTTATGAAGAAAAGAAAAAGAAAAAGGAAGAGATTGTGGAACAACTCTTCAAGACTCAAGTTAATCCAAGAAAGGAAACAAACAATCATAATGAAAGTCAACACATTCGCCACCAGGGATATTGTAGAGGGCGCGGTCGAGGGCGAGGGCGTGGACAAGGATATGGACAACGTCGACAATCGATTGACGACAACGACAATTTTCAAAGGGGAGGAACTCCTTCACGAGGACGTGGAAGAGGCAACTCAAGATCAAGGAATGATAAGTCATATGTGAAGTGTTATAATTGTGAAAAACCTGGTCACTATGCCTCCGAATGTAGAGCTCCTAAAATTAATAGAGTTGAAGAAAAGGCCAACTATGTTGAAGAAAGAAATCAAGAAGATGGTACTCTACTTCTAGCTTACAAAGGCCATGAAATTGGAGAAGGATGGTACTTGGATACCGGTGCAAGCAATCATATGTGTGGGAGAAAAAGCATGTTCGTGGAACTTGATGAATCTGTGAACGGGAATGTATCCTTTGGAGATGACTCTAAAATAGTTTGTGAAAGCGCAGAGGTAAAATTCTTATCCGATTGAAGAATGGACAACATCAATTCATCTCCAATGTCTATTATGTCCCAAACATGAAGAGCAACATCTTGAGTCTTGGGCAACTTTTGGAGAAAGGTTATGATATTCACTTAAGAGATAATAACCTTTCTATACGAGACAAAGCAGACAACTTAATTGCTAAGGTGCCGATGACAAGGAATAGGATGTTTGTGATAAACATTCAAAACGATGTTGCAAAGTGTCTCAAGGCATGCTACAAAGATGCATCTTGGCTTTGGCATCTTCGATATGGGCATCTCAATTTTGGAGGTCAGAGTTGCTCTCCAAAAGGAGATGGTGAGAGGATTACCCAAAGATTCGTCATCCCGATCAAGTATGTGAAGGGTGTCTACTTGGAAAACAATTTAGGAAAAGTTTTCCGAAGGAATCCACTTCAAGAGCTCAAAAGCCACTAGAGCTCGTACATACAGACGTGTGTGGTCCAATCAAACCAAGCTCTCTTGGTAAGAGTAACTATTTCCTCCTCTTCATCGATGATTTTTCAAGAAAAACATGGGTGTATTTCTTGAAGCAAAAATCAGAGGTCTTTGAGATGTTTAAGAAATTTAAAGCTGCTGTGGAAAAGGAGAGTGGCCTAAAGATCAAAGCCTTGAGATCTGACCGGGGAGGAGAATTCACCTCAAATGAATTTCAAGAGTTTTGTAGTGCAAATGGAATACGTCGGCCATTGACGGTTCCAAGGTCCCCCCAACAAAATGGAGTCGTCGAAAGAAAGAATAGAACAATCCTTGATATGACGAGGAGTATGCTCAAAAGCAAGAGACTTCCAAAGGAGCTCTGGGCAGAGGCTGTTGCATGTGCGGTGTGTACTTGTCAAATCGGTCACCAACAAGAAGTGTATGGGGCAAGACACCACAAGAAGCATGGAGTGGGAGGAAGCCTCGGAGTCTCTCATCTACGAGTTTTCGGGAGCATAGCCCATGTTCACATACCGACGAGCATAGAAGAAAGTTGGATGATAAAAGCGAGAAGTATATTTTTATTGGTTACGACTCCAACACCAAAGGATACAAGCTTTACAACCCGAATACTAGAAAAACAATCATTAGTCGAGATGTTATATTTAATGAAGAAGGAGAATGGGATTGGGAGACATGTGAGGATGACTATAACTTCTTCCCTTACATTGACGAGGACGACATGGAGCAACCCAGAGAGAGAGCCCACTCCTCCAGCCTTCACCGATTGCAACTACCCAATAAGGCGTATTGTCATCAAATGAAAGCTCGGAAGAAAGAACTCCACACTTTTAGAGTCTACAAGAAATATATGAGGTAACAGAAACCAAAATGATCTTACCTTATTTTGCCTTTTTGTTGATTGTGAGCCAATGGACTTTGAAGAGGCTGCGAGAGCCAAAAGCTGGAAAGACGCAATGGATGAAGAAATGAAGGCAATTAAGAAGAATGATACTTGGGAGTTAGCAACACTTCCAAAAGGTCACAAGGCGATCGGTGTGAAGTGGGTATATAAAACAAAGAAAAATGCCAAAGGAGAAGTTGAAAGATATAAGGCGAGATTAGTGGCAAAAGGGTATAGTCAAAGAGCTGGCATCGACTACGAAGAGGTTTTGCTCCCGTTGCTCGACTAGAAAGCGTAAGACTAATCATTTCTTTGGCAGCTCAAAATAGGTGGAAAATACATCAGATGGATGTAAAATCTGCCTTCTTAAATGGGATTCTTGAAGAAGAAGTGTATATTCAGCAACCACCCGGTTACGAAATCGAGGGAAGTGAAGACAAAGTTTTGAAGTTAAGGAAGGCACTTTATGGGCTAAAGCAGGCTCCTCGAGCATGGAATAGCCGCATAGACAAGTATTTTCAAGAGAAAAGCTTTAAGAAGTGCCCATACGAGCATGCTCTCTATGTTAAAAGAAAAGGCGAAAACATTCTAATAGTTTGCCTATATGTGGACGATCTGATCTTCACCGGCAACAATCCGAAAATGATTGAGGAGTTAAAGAAGGATATGGCCAAAGAATTTGAGATGACGAGATATTGGACTAATGGCATATTATCTTGGCATTGAAGTAAAACAAGAGGATCATGGAATCTTCATCTCACAAGAAGGATACACAAGAGAGATTCTCAAAAGGTTCAAAATGGAAAATTGCAAGCGTTAGTAAGTACACCGATAGAGTGTGGAATCAAGTTGTCAAAATACGACAAATCAGAGAGGAATAGACCCAACACTCTTTAAGAGCATGGTTGGAAGTTTACGGTACCTGACTTGTACAAGACCCGACATTCTCTATGCGGTTGGAGTAATCAGTCGTTACATGGAGAATCCAACAATAACTCACTGGAAAAGTGCAAAGAGAATTCTCCGGTATCTCAAAGGAACGATAGATTATGGATTATACTATTCGGTTTCAGACAAGTACAAGCTTGTGGGTTACAAATGATAGTGATTTGGGCCGAGATGTGGATGACCGTAAGAGTACAAGCGGCTTTGCATTCTATGGGAGACACCACTTTCACATGGATGTCAAAGAAACAACCGATAGTCACCCTTTCTTCATGTGAAGCAGAATATGTAGCTGCTACCTCATGTGTTTGTCATGCAGTCTGGCTACGAAATCTGTTAAAGGAGTTGGGTTTGGCACAAGAAGATCCAACTACTATTCAGCGTGGATAACAAGTCGGCTATAGCTTTGGCCAAAACCCAGTCCATCATGATCGAAGTAAGCATATTGATACGCCGCTATCACTACATAAGGAGTGCATTGCAAGAAAGAATATGCAAGTGGAGTATGTGAAGACACATGATCAGTGTGGGACATCTTTACAAAACCACTTAAGCAAGAAGTCTTTGTGAAGATGAGAAACTTGATTGGAGTAAAGAAAAATCAAGTTTAAGAGGGTGTTGAAATGTAAACTTGATTTTGAGCCTTAATTTCTCAAAGAGTCCAAAATTAAATAGGCCTTAAGGTCCAAGTTCTAGAAACTTGTATGAGTCAATCTAGAATTATGTTGTAGGATGTACTTGTATGGAGAATTCTAGAGAGTTAATAAATTATCTTGTATGGAAGACACTAGAATAAGGTAGTAAAGGAATAAGGTGGAAGACTACTGTAAACAATCCTAGTTGAAGACTAGTATTATAAATAGGACCCAAGCCATATTGTTTGTATCAAGCAAAAAATCAAGAAGTTTTGAAGTAATAAAAGAAGTCTCTTCCATCAAATCTTCCTACCATCTTCCACTCTCAAATACTTCTCCATTAATAATATCTCATTCCAACAACTTATGAGTCTTGTGGTATTTGCACAAACATGGAAGCTGAAATTAGAGCCATGAAGTCAGGCATTTTAAGCTGCATGCAGATGGGTACCAATATTATGGTGGAATCAGACTCTCACAGTCTTGTTCAAATGTTGCTGCACAATGTTGGGGTGCCTTGGTGTTATCTTGAAGACATATATGATTTAACGTCCTTGATTGACAAGCATCAGATTCAGATCAGGCATATACATAGAGAAGGAAATGATGTAGCTGACTTTCTTGCCAAGAAAGCAAGTACATTGCAGAGAACACGGCACTGGATTGCACAAAACTTGACAGTATTCTTGGTTTGCTGGTACTGAGAGATACTCTAGTCCTGCCAGCAATCAGAGTTTGCTTACGGAGATTGGAATCAGATTCAGACATTAATCCAGGAAGCACTCTTCATTTTTAATGAAGAGTTCAAATAGGTTGTTGGCTTTTGCTATGTTTGTTCACTTAATTAATTTATCATTTTCTGCTTGGCTAGTGGTGCTGCTTTTGTTTGCTGGACTTTGAAGACCAAGAAGTGGTTATGTCATGCTGCTGCTGATAAACTTTCCAAGAATGGAATGGTGGATTGCATGGAATAATTAGCTGGATTTCATAAACTTTGCTCAGAACTCTGGTATGCACTCTTCGTGTCATATGAAAAGTGCAAATAGGTGTCTATATCTACCCAATGTCATAATTAGTTTGTTTTTGGGGAAATTATTGCATGGTACATACCTACATGTGGATAGGCAATGTGGCTTAATTCCTACCATCAGTTTTACAACTGGATACAAACTGTGTGGTTCTGATCGTTTCATCCATCACTTCATCCTTATTACTCTCTCCATGCAATAATTTCCTTTGTTTTTGTTGTTTTTTTGTGTGGTTGTTTTCTTGTTTTCAGTCCCAATTAAGAGTAAAGAAAAAAGCTGATGTTTACTCAAGATCATCATGTCAGAATCAAGGATACTATTCTTCTTGGAGCTAAGTTTTTTGTTTTGAAGTTTTATCTTAGTATTAAGCATTGCTTTTCCACATGTTGTGGTTATTTTTGCTATAGGGTCCTTTTTATTTTGGCTGAATCGGTGATTGATTCACCTCTTTTATTTTAGATGGTTGGGTTTTCCAATATGTATACGCCCATAGTCATTCTTTAGGGTTTTTATCACATTAGATTTTTTAGACTAGGGTTTTAAGAAGATAGGGTTGCATATTGATAACGTTTTGGTGTTGAGGAGTCCATGGATGACATTAAATCTTGTAATTCATTTTCATTCAATATAATTACAAGTTAAAAAAAAAAAAAGTACACAAACACTCATTGAAATGTTCTTATTATCAAAAAAATAATTTTAAGCTTTTAAGTCATAAAAGAAAACTGTAGTATCTTTTTTATAAATTATTCCTTTTTCAAAACAAAATAACATTAATTTATGTCGACTGCTTCGGCCACTAGAAAGAGGTAGCGAGAATTTCGTATGGCTAATGTTTGGCTGCATGTGAATTTGAGTTTTTGATGAAGAAAGTGATCACACTTTGACAAAGGAGTAATTATTTTGAAAATGAAACTTCAACAAACTTTGATATTAATGTTCAATTGTTGGTTTACTAGGTCGATGTGATTGCAACGTTAAGCTACACTAAGTGGCTAGTGGCAGCCTTTAAGCTTATATTACTTTTTTTTTTTTTAAATTAATTTTACGGATCAAAATTTTACATTCATTATTATTAATTAACCTGCACGCCTAACCAGTGACGGACTTAGAAATCTTTTTCGGTTGAATGTTGAGACGAATAAAATTTTAGCTATTTACATCCCACCAGCTTACCACCTTAAGACTTTAAGATATCAGAGCATAAGGTCAAGAGATCAAACATCTTTAATTACAAGCCACACTAAACCTCTTTACAAGCAACACTTGCAGGCCGTGTTCAACCATATAAAATGTTAATTATCTATCTCTCCATCAGCTTAAGTTTGCTTTTGGGAGAGATGGTAATTCAACAGCATCGGAGGGCGTGTTGAAACATATTAAATGTTAATTATCTACTTCTCCGTCTTTAATTACAAGCCACATCTGAATATTAACTATCAATTTCTCCATCAACTTAAGTTTTTAAAAGAGAAGGTAATTAATTCACCAATTAGCTCCGGGATTAAAAAATGATGATCCACGGAAGACATGAATGGTAAGTCGAGTATTTATGGTATGGGAGATAAAGAGTTGCTACTAAAGTGTCGTAGCGTGATGCTTTACTTTGCCTTTAATGTGAGCCCCCTTATTCAAACACAAGTAGAATCAGGACCAATCACATTTTTATAAGATGCATGAGGAAACAATGACATCTAACTTTCCAATGGCCACAAGCTTTCATATCATAGCTTTTTCACTAAGCAAAAACTCCGCTTATAAATAGCAATCACACTACCTGTCCATATACATGTTCAGAAAATATATAACATTACTTTATTTTTATAATATACAAGTCTATATATGCCAAGAGCAATGGCACCCCATGGAGAGACAGTGAAAACCAACTACAATCGTCCCAACAAGCCAATTAGCAAGCCTCCAAGGCTCTCTAGTAGTGATGGATTACAAAGGACGATATCCGATATATCGTTCGATCTAAGCAAGGAGGCGATGGAGATGAACATGAAGATGAACGACGTCCTAGCGCCGATATCCGAAGTAGAGGACGCAAAGTGCGAGTGTTGTGGGATAAGTGAAGAATGCACTCCGGAGTACATCGAGAAGGTCCGGGGGAAGTTCTCTGGGAAGTGGATATGTGGGCTGTGTTCAGAAGCTGTCAAAGAAGAAATGGAGAAGAATGGTGGTGGTAAAAATATGGAAGCAGCTTTGGATGCACACATGCATGCATGTGTCAAGTTTAACAAGTTTGGTAGGGCATACCCTGTGCTTTACCAAGCTGAGGCCATGAGGGAAATGTTGAAGAAAAAGAAAGATTTAAATGCTAAATCAAATGGAACAAAGACTGGTGGGATCTCTAGAAGCTCCAGCTGCATTCCTGAATTCAAGCTAGCTAAATAGATATGTATATTCCTAATTGGGAAAATCATAGTGTCACTATATAATTAGTATATCATATAATCATCCACTACCTACTCATAAGTTGATGAGTAATGATACGGGCACAACCTGTGAGAAACAACGGGTGACACTACCATCATCTGCACGCTTGATCATGGTGTATGATATAGTGATCAGGATGTAGATGATGGTTGTGTCACACGTTGTGTCTCACATATTGTGTCCGTATCATTACTCTAAGTTCATTGATGGTGATGTGAATCATTTATTGATTCAAATCTACTCATTAATCAATGGTTTATGTGTGTAGTGTATGATTGTAGTTAGATGTTATAGTAACTCTATAATTGCCCTTCTAATTACCTTTGTGGTCATGAAATTCACAACTTTGACGATTTTCGTAGGGTTGATGTTATTTTGTTATTCGTATTGACATGCTATAAATAATGAAAAAAAAATTACAGTACATACAATTGTAGGCAAGGGAGGATCCAGAAATTTGTTCCAGTGATGTCACCGGAGCCTAAAACTACATTTTGATCCATAAATTTGTTCCGGTGAGGTTATTGGAGCCTAAAACTACATTTTTTTAACCAAAATGACATTTGTAAACAACATAACTATATCGTTTTAATACTGAAAAATTTCTCCGGATCTCTGTAAAAATTCTACGGATCTCAGTGGAGTCACGTGACCCCACCCCTACACATGTAGATCCGCTTCTGATTGCAGGACCTCTTATGAACCTCTTGAGCCTGTCGAAATAGTGGTCTGAGATAGTGTCTCAGAAAAAAGAAATAGTGTCACTTTTGACATCTTTAATGACACACTTGGAAGAATTGAAGTATAAATACATTACTTTTGTCGTTCAACTGAGATATACTCAACAAATTTTAAGAGCGATTATCAACTATATATATGAGCACATTTTGAATTTTTTATTTATTTTCATCTCAAGTTCTTCAAGATACATTTGAATTCTTGATATCTTGATCCATTGTATGAGTGTAACATTTGTATAGACATGTAAAATGCAGTTAAGCACATTAATTATAAGATTTTTTTTTTTGAGGGTATTAAATATAAGATATAATCATGTAAAATACATATAAAGATCAAATATTCAATGTAAATCCATGTCATCATCACATATGATATATATATAAGACTCTATGATGTCTATCTATTACGATAAAGATAATTTATAGAAAAGATTTATAGAAAATATTGTGTTATGAAAATATTGACACCAAAAGGTTATTAAATTATGTGAGCATATCATGACCTAACTGATATACACCTTAAGAACAATATTAGAAGCTCCAAGATAAGTAGAACACAACAAAGATCAAGTTAAGCAAAGATATTAGCTCAAGTAAGCAAGTTTTACTAAGTGTCACTGTACCACCAGTACTAGTAACAGTGTGTGTGAAAAAATCTAACTTGTAAGCTAAGTTTGGGCTTGCTAAAATACTCAAAATCAAGTTTAAAGCTGCGAAACTTGCAGAAAAGATAATGTATCTTGATCATCTTTTGAGTGATATAGTATGCCATGTAAGATCAAATTCTTGCCTATACCGTAAGTATTTTAAGACCGAAAGGCATTAGTTATCATAGATATATATATATATAACATGAATACCAGAAGGATCGTAGATTTATCTTTGGATTTTGTAAGTATGTATAATTTTAGGTCGATTTAATCTACAGGATGATCGAATCAAGGATGATTTTGGGGTGATTTTAGATCGAGCCCGAGAGTCTCTCCGAGTTCGCTTACGTATCCTGTTATGTTTAGGAATCAGTCGTTCGTAGATTCGCTTAGGGTTGTTTATATAGAGGATGTCTCATCTCAATCCTTGTCCTGCAAGGAGTTGTACTTAATATTATTATTAATATTATTTCCCTAAGGATTAATACATGTAAATCCCTATGATTTTAGGGATAATTATGGATACATTAAAAATCAGTCTTAATGGGTAAAGGATCCTTAGGATCTTCCCATAATTATCTTATAAAGACGTGGGCTAACTATCATATAAATGAGGCTTTGGCCGAGCTCGTCGATCCCCTGCACCGCCTCGGCCCAAACTATCTTGGCCAAACTCGCGGCGACCTAGTCGACCGTGGTGGTCGGGGGAGAGCGGGCCGATCTCCCACCTGAGGTTAGGATCCGCCCAGGCTGAAGTGGGGCACTGTCACTTAATGTTAGAGTTGTTATGTCTTCATTTAATGGTTTGCCAATATATAAACGACGTGGCGAAGCGCTAATCAGACCTCGCCAAAAGAGTATGATAATGATACTTAATAAGTATGTCACTGACAATGTTTTTTTCATTAACATCGGTAGCAATGATGTTTCTAGCCTATAAGATGAAGTACTTTTATGAAAACAATTAATCAAAGAAAAATGTGTCTGATTCGGTGCCAATAGTCGTGTACATAATTCAGTGTGGTGCCGGTTACCCCAAAAAAAAAAAAAAAAAAAAAAAAAACTGCCGGCTCTCGGTGTAATTAGCCCAATGTATTAATAATTAGCCCCTAGCTTTTGTATTTCTCACACTTACGGACGACGCTGAAGCCCAAATCGCTCCATTTGCTATCAACCGATAATATTTTCACTTATTAATTCGAGTGATGCTTTGGTTCTAAAAAGAAGAAAAATTCTAGTGATACATCTGCAACACCCTCCACAGGTTCCAATTTTCTTCTGGTACGTCTAACAATTTGAGGGGGTTTTTTTTTTTTTTTTCCCTTTTTGGTGGTACCAGCGGCAGTTCTGTGTTGAAATTTTTCAGATCAAAACACGATGGTTGCAATTTGATTATTCAGTTAACTAAATCACTTTTTAATTTACCTACTATTTTGAATCCTATCATTTCAAATTGTTGAAATTCATTTTAGGTTGTTAAATCGCATTGATTTACATATATACTAAGTGTTTTATGCATGCCTATTGCCGGTTGTGATTCATGGGAAGTGATTCAGAGTTTCGGACGATATTATCCATGTTTTGTGATTGCCATATTCTTTCATACTAACCCGTAATTGACTAATTTAATCATGATTACGTTCATTTCTTTCTTTCTTTTCTTATTTGCCTCTACATCTATTTGTTTAGTTTGGCGGAATTTTTCACCTTCATATTCTTATATAGAGACATGTTTTGTTTGTGTTATATCAATTGTTTAGTATTGATTGCTTTGTAGAAAACTGCCTCTGAAATATAAGTTAAGGTAGTGTACAGCAGCCCAAAATGGTTGGTCCTTCTGTTGTATTCTGCATAGTTAGGATGCTCAATAGTTTGATTGTTTTATGATACATGTATACCGTTGTCTTACTCTTACAATCTGATAAACACTTGATCCAAGACTCTAGACTGACCTTGATTATGTCAATTCGATTCCCTAGTATAGACAATATGTTCAGTTTGTGATTTTTTTTGGCAATACGTTATTTTGTATGCAATATTATAGTTGATTTGGACATACAGTTTCCTGTGGATACTGGATAGTAGACAAAATGGAGAGCTTCTAGAATACGTTATTTTGTATGCAATGTTATAGTTGATTTGGACATACAGTTTCCTGTGGATGCTGGATAGTAGGCAAAATGGAGAGCTTCTAGTTGTGGCAGTTGGGTGATTGAATGTCATTTGATAGATTGAATTGAATATGTTTTTTGCTGTACTTAAACTTATGTATATAGTAAAAAGGCTCAAAAGAAAGGAAGGGTGAGGAGATGAAGATTTGGGAAATTGGATTGATCCGCTAATGAGGAAGAAGCCACAGGCTAAGAAGGTTGTGATTGAGGGAGAGGAGAACAAAAGGATATATAGGATATAAGGGAAGTTGTAGTGTACTGTGTATGGGTCATGTGAACAGGGGCAATCGGGTAGAATGTTCCAGGATCTTTCATATCCCTTAAATGTTGGAGAAAAATAATGGCAGTGGAGGATGTGGCAGGAAGCTTAAAATCAGAAATTAGGATTTTCCTGTTAAAAAATTGACTCATGAATTCCAGATGTGAACAGAGTAAGTTTCAAGGAAAATATAGCTGCAACCCTGGATTAAAAAATTTACTTGTAGAAAGACGCTAAAATTCATTTCCTGTTCTATGTGTATTTTTTGGGTGAATGATAGAGAATGTCCTTTAGCTTTTAATTGAAAGACGCTGCTAATTTCATCTATATTCTGATCTCATGTTTCCATGATACGACTTTAACAAATTGAAAAACAGTACCATAATTGCAGAACAAGCAAGAAGCTACAATCGTCCTACTTTTTCAAAAGGGCAATATGTCAGGTTTTAGGATTGAAACTGGTTTTCCAGAAGGAGTTAATTGTGTTGCATTGGACAGCTATGGTAAGCGTGTGGCAACTGCATCTGATAATGCAATTAACATACTTAGCGCTAGTGAAACAAACTCGTCTCATCTCGCAACTTTAACTGGACACCAAGGACCTGTTTGGAAAGTAGCATGGGCTCATCCCAAGTATGGATCAATCCTTGCATCGTGCTCTTATGATGGAAGGGTCATAATATGGAAAGAAACCGAACAAAATCAGTGGAATCAGCTCCATGTTTTCAATGATCACAAATCGTCTGTGAATTCTATTGCATGGGCTCCTTATGAAACCGGACTTTGTTTGGCATGTGCTTCTTCAGATGGAAGCATTTCTATATACTCTGCCAAAGCTGATGGTTTTTGGGATACGGCTCATATAGATCAGGCTCACCCTGTTGGTGTTACCTCTGTCTCGTGGTGCTCATCAACAACAACTGCTGGCTCTTCTCTGTTCCCTGGTTTGCTGAACCCTGTCCAGAAACTTGTTTCTGGTGGGTATGACAGTACAGTAAAGGTGTGGACACTTGATAATGGAGCATGGACTTTGGATTCACCACCCCTTAAAATGCATACTGATTGTGTTGTCGATGTAGCTTGGTCTCCTAATTTCGGACATACAAAATCAATGATTGCTAGTGCTTCAGACGATGGTCGAGTAATCATTTGGACGAAGACTGAAGAGAAGGGTCCATGGAACAGTATGGTTCTGAAGGATTTTGAGACCCCGGTTTCTGCAATTTCGTGGTCCCTTACTGGCGATGTCCTTGCGGTTGCAGATGATCAAAACAATTTAACATTCTGGAAAGAAGAAGCAGATGGAGAGTGGAAGGAAATGCCTGCACCTGAAGCATAAACAGTTGCCTGTAGTAGCTTCACGGTTAAACTGTTTTTACTTTAAAGCTGACAGCCAGCTTCCTTGCCTTACTAGGTATGGTTGCGTTGTAGCCGAATGGATCGACTTAGTTTCATTTTGATACTAAAGTTGCATACTGAAATTTTTACAAATGTTGACATCTTAAACTTAACCTGAATTTGTCCTGATTTTCATTTCATCGTCTTGTTTCATCTTGTTTGCCTGTTGTAGTTTTTGGCTGTATGAATGTGGTCTAATTCTGTAACTCTATTACCATTTCTCTTAAAAGCTTGAGTTGTTTGGGATAGAGAAGGTGAGTGATTTGTGTATTTCTATAACAGTTGAATTATCATATCTTCCAAAAGTTTGTTTATTCGGGTCGGGAAGGTGGGTGATTTAAATATATTTAAACACATCATGCCCTTTCAAGCGTGGGTCCAGTAACATCATGCGCTTTCAAGCCTCTATCACCACACGGCAACCTCGATCAATTTCTGGAAATAGAATGATTTGCTTAGTTTGAGTTCGTAAGTATTCTGATTTCGAATGAAAACAATCCGAGCAATTTACATAACTATTTCTTAATTAAGGTTTCTAAAGTGGTTAGAATTGATTTCCAGGCATGCGACACATATATTAAGGTGATTTTTAAATAGTGCATATGATGATGTTTTAGAATACTTATAATGTTTTTAATAGCAAATCAAAATTAAAACACGGCGTTGCCAAGGGGCTGCCACCACGTGGACATATTTTCGAGATTAATGGTTTTTTTTTTGTGGTAGTTGTTGACTGGTTGTTTTTAAAAAACAAATCTTAAACGTGAGTTATATATATACACATATCAAGCCTATTCATGGGCTTGAATAAGGACATAAGGAGAAACAGTTACGGTGCAATGAGTTCGCAAGATGCCCCGACATCAAGCCCTACTCCTGAGCTTAAATAAGGAGTACAGTTTTTATGCCAAAATCGGTCAAGAAATCTGGTTTGCAAATTAAAGTTTAGATATAAAGCCTTGTGTAGGGTCACAGTTCTAGGTTTAATCGTATTGATTATGTACTAGGCCCCTTTAATTGGCCACTAGTCAGTAATTTTTGCAGAACATTCACTTTGCTTTCAGCACAAATAGCATGCTTTATTTCCGGTATAGTAAGCACTCTTATTTTTCAGCTCATATTATGTTTAATACTTTCAGCATCACACCATTTTTAGACTACCTAATGAGTGAACTCAGGATTGTCTGTCTAGTGGCTTCCTTAGTTTCATTTTGATACTCACACTCTCCTTACGCCGCATTAATGCTCATTTTCTTTTTATATGTTTTCCATATGTAACTTTGAATGTTGAGGAGGTGGGGGTGATTGTCTCGCCCAGTACTTTAGATAGATATTCCAGTAATGATGATTGGACTTACATTTTCCTAGTCGATGGAGTGAAAATCACATACTTTCACAAATGGTGATATAGTAGAAATAGAATTAGTGAATGATGTAAATTTAAGGATGTAACTTAATGATTCGGTGTGTGAGAGTTGATTGTAACCTTTAGAGAAGACGGACAGTTTTTGATAACGTGGAAATTATCTCAGGTGTTCAGCGGTGGTGTAGTGATGGATATCTGGCTATTTTGGTGGTGTCGATCGTGGTGGCTCGTATGGGAGCTATGGGTGCAGGTGGTGGTGCCGTACTGCTGAAGAAGAGAAATGGGAGAATTTGGCTTTGCCTTATCTTTTATTTATCAGAAAAGCTCTCTCTTTGGAAGAGTTACATATGGCCCTATTTATAGGGGAGTTGTTATACATTATCAGATAATTACGACAAAGGACACAAATGGGGCGGACACATAGCACATGCTCTGTCCGCCGGCGAGGTAAGGCGGCTCCGAACTTGGGGTTTGTACTTCATGCCAACAGATAGATCATCCCGACGGTAGCCGATCCCTTCTCTTACCATGGACGAGCAGCCGGTCCTATGAGTATTCACCCGGTGCCACAGTGATCGGAGCGACAGGTCCAAACCGGAGGTAGAGATATCCCTATCAGTTTTTTATTTCATGAGACTTTTTGACATTATCGTTGGATGCAATAATTAAGGCATGAATCCTAGCAAAGCTTTAGTTTTGTGATGTGAGTCGTGTGACCAGAGCAGATCTATAGCTCCCGCATCGGGGGCGACCGCACCCGGTGAATTTTTTCTCTTTGTATCTAAATATATCGGTATTAAGTTTAGTGTAGAAAAAAAAAATTAGAAAAAAATAAACGGATAAAAGATTTCGCCCAATGAATACTTTTTTTACTAGGTATATCCCGTTTTGATGAATTTCACCCTATTGAAAATCTTTTCTGGATATGTGCCGTTGGATATGACATGACAACAACAACAATAATAATAATAATAATATTATGATTCAAAAAATAATAATAATAATAATAATAATAATAATAATAATATTATTATTATTATTATTATTATTATTATTATTATTATTATTATTATTATTATTATTTGATTCCAACATGTGCTTTAAATCAAATCTAAATATTTGGCAAAAATACGAGGATGTGACTAATTACTCAAATTTCAACCAATATACATGCTTCGCCTAAATTTGGTAAGGTATCCTTTTCATCTAAATAATCTCATGTACAAATTGAATCATTTGTTCCCTTCAATTGGCTTCTCTCTCTCTCTCTTCTCTCTTTTTTTTTTTTTTTTTTTTTTGAAGGGTCAATTGGCTATTTTGTGGAAGAATATTCATTGATTGATCATCATTATATTCATTTACATGTCATTTTCATATTTAATTTTAAAAGATACTATTGGTGAAACATGTATAACATGACTATTAGTAGAATTGTACAAATAAAATTGACTTATCCCAATCATATAACTCATGCAACAATTCCAAAACCAAAAAAAAAAAAAAAAAAAAAAACAAACAAACAAACAAACAAACAATTTGTGCCATTAAAAGAAAAGAATCGTGACATAAACATGGTTAGTTCCAACATCACACGTGCATCTTTTCATTTTTTATTTCCTCAGGTCTTTGCTTCATGATATGATGTACTACTATGAGTAATCTACTAGAAAAAGCACACTCACATTTTGCTGTTACGTTTAAAATGTTCCAGTGAAATATATATATGACTACTACACTAATTATAAAATTAAAAATTAAAATGTTTGAATTTGAAAGATAATACGGAAAATCTTCCTAAATTTATGTGTTAATTGACATTTTTTTTTAATTTGTTGTGAATATCTGATTTACATACATACCGCGTTTTTTTGGTTTTTGATAAAGATCCGATTTTCACCAAACAAACACCGCACATAAATGGGTTATTAAAATTTCGATGACTGTAAAATTTTAACAGTAGCTGTAAGAAAAAATGTAAAATAGTCCAAAACAAATTTTGAAAAGGTTAAACTTGAATATTATGTAATTATTGTTTTACACATGGAATTGAAGACCAGTGGCTGCATAAGTTGAGCTGTAACCGTCGTGGGTTAACGTGGGTTAAGGAATATTTTAACGTGATTATAATTTATACTTAACTAAATGGTTGAGAAAGTAGTACCAGGAGTGGATTATAAATTATTATGATAAATATATCAGAAGGAAACACACAAAAAATAATTTTCTTTTTCCTTTGAAAAAAAAAATAATGGTAAATTATAATAATACTATAATGAAGTAAAAAAGCAAAGCACAGTTCCCGAGGAGAAAATAATGAGAAAAGGAAAGGAAGCAGAGCATTCCAGCAGCAAAGTAAACTTGGTCTTATCTTTTAAAGTCTAAAAAACAGAAAAAGAAAAAAATTGGAAATTGCTGTAAAAACCAACACTAATTTTAGGACGGTCCAGGTGCAAGTTTTGAACCACCAAGTCAGCACTTTCAAAGGGATACATTGGTATAAAGTCTTTACAGGTAGCGGTTCATTGGTGGAAATTGAATTTCTATTAATTTTGGTGCACTAACTAGGATTTACACCAAATCCAACATAAAATTTATAAAAAACCAAAATCTTTTTTTCACAATGAGAGTGAACAATTCTCAATATTTATCGATGTTTATATATTGCACTAATAGTGAGTAAAATGTCATTGTTCAAGCCGACAAGGTATATAGTCGATGACGGACCTACTTATAATTAAGAGGACAATTGTTTCTCCTTGATCTAAAAAAAATACACACTAATACTCCTTCCGTCCAATAATATAAAGCCTTTTGATTATTTCACACAATTTAAGTAAACATAATAAATTAGTTACTTTTTAAATATTTCAAAACAAAATAGAGTATTGTTTCTGAGACTGGCTAATAATATTACATTGTTTAACGTGAAAATGAAAACCATGCATTTAATATTGTTTTGTTTTATGAGAGGTACTTATATTTTGGGACAACACTAAAAAGCCAAAAGAACTTATATTACAGGACGGAGGGATAAATATATATAGTATGTATTTAGTCTGTGCTGCATTTATCCGAGATATTGCGTTCTCCACTGCATATCGTGGCGGTAATGTTGACTGGCTGAGCAAAATAACCAGTAAACCAATCCAAACCGTAAACCAATCCAAACTAATCCGAATTAACCAAACCAATCGCAAACCAAATGAATTGGTTTGGTTTGGAACCAAACCAAACAGTATTGGATTGGTTTCGGATATTTTTTTTTTACACCCAATCCAAACCAAACCAAACCAAAATTTTAATACATTAATTATATATATTATATATTATACTCATTATATATTACACTCATTTGTCTTATACCCATTTATTTAGGAAAATTTATATCCGTTAGTAAAATCAATTGTGGTCTTTTAAAACCATTGTGTGGGGAATGTGAATATGAATGACATTATAATGTCACGTATGTGACAATTTTGATGCTTTTGATGATAAGTCGACAAGAAAAAGCTTTGCACCATTGTGATTGGCGCTTATTGTTTTTATTTTCTATGCTATATTCAAGTTGCAATTTTTGCTTTAAATGTTGGCTGCTGCTTGGAAACACAAAATGGTACATTCATTTTGATCATTCTCCTACTTTTGCTCATTGAAAAAATGAACATTGATCTAATTCTATTTCATTGTTTTTTTCATGGAGCCATGGAGGTTGTAGGTTTTGTTGGCTGCTGTTGGAGTTGGATTGGATGCTTGTTTTTGCTATGGTTTGCTATGTTGTTTTGATTGGAAGACACGCATGGTGTTTTGATCATTTTATTGTGTCAACATTCAGCATTTTGCTCTTTTGATGTAAATATGTAAATCAATAAATGCATGTATGTAAGTATGCAACTATGGAAGATTGATCAGTAAATTAAATTATATTGTAATGTATGTAGCTACTTAGAGTTTATGTAAAAATGTTGGTTTTGTCAATTTTTTTAAGATTAGAAACATAAACCGAAAACCAATCCAATCCAAACCGAAACCAATTTGAACCAAACCATTTAGGTTGACCCGTTTTGGTTTGGTTTGAGATTGAATTATAAGCGCCCCAAACCAACCCGAGTCTTTCAAAACCAAACCAAACGCCCCAAACCAATCCAAGCTCACCCCATTGTTGAGGCTTTAGGACTCGGAGGGTTATCGATCTGATGAAAGCGATAGAGAGGCTGCGTGCATTAACATCCTGACCACACGTTTCACGCCACGTATGCAATCTCTATCGGCGATAAAAGCCACGTGTGAATGACAGATGTTGTCGCGTATCGCATTTCTCATTAAAAAGCGCCTGATCGAATAACCCGACTTCGGAGATCCTCTATTCGAGTCTTACCAACTACATGTGTGTGATGTCCACTAATAAATGTGGTGATTGTGTTTTGACAAATAAATAAATCTTGTTCGAGTTTGGGGTGTATCAATCAAGTCAACTTTCATACGGTTAGTGAGATTATACCAATCTAATCAAAAGTAAACATTTGATTAAATATATGCCATTCATTCTTTTAACCGCATCATCATCTTTTATAGATTAAACTGTACTACATAATTTTTTTAGTGTAATATTTTTATGTACGATGGGCTTAGCCTCTTTTATCTATATACCAGCTCCGCCCTTGATATGTGCACAATCGTTGTGATACAAAGAAATCATTATATACAAGAATAACAATTGTGTCACAACCAGTAAACTATATTTGTCATTATTTGAACAAAAAAATGATACGATCATAATCATTATGACACAAAGAAGTCATTTTTTGAATAGAACAATGATACAGAAACAACATTTATGTCACAACCCGTGACACTACAGTCATCTGTCTGTTGATAATATTGAGTTTAAATTGATTATTATGTAACCTCATCATAATCAATGGTATAGTAGATAACTAACAAATTACTAAATATGACACAACGATTGTTCTCATATCATTACTCACGTTAATAAACATTTGTGTACCTTTATTAATAATGAAAATTGGTATAAGCCTCGCGTAACACAATGCTATCACTCGATAGGGTGACAATTAATAGCATTTCTTAATAAATTTGCCTGTTATGACTACTACAACAACCAGTAACTTGCTTCGAAAGAAAATACGAATAAAGCACACACATTAATTGTATTTCATTATTTTCCTATAAAAAAAACTACTATTACAGTATATATTTTTATCCATGTTAATAGTGATAGGTTCAATATCAATTTTTTCGAAGGGTATTGGTAATGACTGACACAATCGTTGTGACACAACGAGTGCTACAACATGTTTCTACATTATTGATCATGATAATGATTAATGTATTTATATTATTAATCAACGATGTAGATGCGTATTATATCACTCGTTGTGCCACAACAGTTGTTTCATTATCATTACTCTTTTTCGAATTAATCAATGTTAAAAATTAAATGATGAAAAAAGTTAAAGGTATCACAAACGGTTATTCAAGGGTGTAAAAGGAAAATAACCTTAATGAGCAAGTGAGAATAATTTATTTTGGAGATTGAAGAATAATTTAATCGAAATAACAGGAAACAGGTAAAGATAGGAAACAGGTAAAGATGCTCCTCCCAAAATTAATACCTCTGAAATTAAACACTAAAATAATAAAAAGAGCCATTCAGTCAATATGTATTTACATTTTTAACCCCTCTTTCACTCCTCAAAAGCCCCTCTCAACCTTCCAGTTCTCTCCGCCTCGAACAAATAACCAACTCTCAACACTCCTCTGTTTCCTCACATTTGAAGCAACCCCAATTTTCTTTTCAAAGTGTAATAATGGAATCTTCTTCACCGGAGTTTGTTACCAGCGAATTCGATCAAAAGCCGCTAGATTACATCAACGGCGGCAACAACAGTTTCAAATTCGATGATTTTCTGAATTTTCCTAAAGAAGAGGAAGTCGTGGCGGCCGATGCTTTCTTCGACGGAACTACCGGCATTTCCGGTGAGTCGTCTTCTCTTACCTTCGTAGACAGTTGTGACTCCTCTGTCTCCGGTGGTTATGGCCAGTTTAACGGCAACCTAAGCTGCCGTAGCTTCACTGATATTCAATTCACTGGAAGCGAACTCTATGTTCCGGTACACACCCTTCTCTTTCGCCATTTTCCTTCATATCTTCGAAACACATGTCAGTTTCAATTTTTTTCATTTTTTTTTTTAAAGGGAGAAAAATGTTAGCCGAAATTATTTCAAATGTTGAATTTTGTAGCGTTAATTTTTTTTATTTTTTATTAATATTTAATTTTGTGATGAACAGTGTGATACTTTGGATGATCTTGAATGGCTATCGAATTTCGTGGAGGAATCATTTTCAAGCAATGACCTGCAGAATCTTCACATAATCTCTCCAGCCCAAAATGGAAAAGCTCCTTCAACCACCTCCGCCGCCGTGACCGTGACAGCCACCACCGACACCTCTTCTTCCGCCACGACCAATACATTAACCATCACCGACATAAAAAACCCATCTCTCATTTTACCCACCGACGTTTCTCTTCCAGGAAAAGCCCGCAGCAAACGCTCCCGCGCTGCCCCCTGTGACTGGACCTCACGGCTGCTCCTCCTCTCACGGCGGTCATCTGAGACCAATGGCAACAACAATAATACTCAAATAAAAGCACCGAAAACGACGGCGCCGTCGAGGAAACGAGAACCCGATGAAAATCCAGGACGGAGATGTCTTCACTGTGCGTCGGAAACGACTCCGCAGTGGAGGACCGGCCCAATGGGCCCCAAAACACTATGCAATGCATGTGGAGTACGATATAAGTCGGGCCGTTTGGTGCCAGAATACAGGCCCGCAGCGAGCCCAACTTTCATCTCCGCTAAGCATTCTAATTCGCACCGGAAAGTGGTGGAGCTCCGGCGACAAAAGGAACTCCAAATGCAACAACAACAACAACAACAGCATCAAGCATCCGTATTTGGAACATCCAACGGTGGAGATGATTTCTACAATCACCATCTTCATAATCCTTGTCGTCAACAAAATTTCACTCCTAACTATAGACTTCTCATCTAAAAGGCACCTAGCTGAAAAAAGGAACGTTTTTCATATTTTGTTTTATTTATAAATAATAAAAAATGTCGTTATAGCCACGACAAAGTGTTACAATAATACTTTTACATCATTGATATATGATTCATAAAAATTAATATATTCATGTCATAATCAATAATGTAAATTTATGTTGTATTAAGAGTCGTTAACTAAGAAATTTCTCGGAAATTTGTTGTGTATTACATCTGGCTAAGTAGTGATATGTTGCTTAAATAAATTAATTTTGGATTTGAAGCAATTAAAGCAGGACAAACTGAGATTTGATAGCTGGTAGACCGCACAAGGATACATGGCGGGAGAAGTTGTTGAATTGTAATTTCTGTTTAATTTCAGTCATTAATTAGTCTATTACAGTAGTTGTTAGCGATTTAATTTCATTATTCTACTACTATTTGCCTTTGCGGAGAATTTTACGATAGTCAATGACCTCCAAACTCGATGGACATATATTATCACATGAATGATTATGTGTACGTAGATCAATTCTCAACCATTTAAATCAAGATTGAGTTTGGTGGTTATTGACCACCATAAAATTTGTTTTTGCATAGTAGCTCCTCTTAAATTTTTATGGTTAAACCAGATGCATTTTATTATGGAAGAGCAATGGTTTTACAAGTCATATCATGACCTCTTCTTGAAACCGGTGTCGTCAATACATACTAATGTCTCTTCAAAACATTAATCCGAAAAATATATATTGGGAAAAGACATGGTTTAAGAAAAGTTTGCGAGGAAATTTTATAAAACCATCGATTTATGATAATTGTACGAAGTGGTATTGTTTGATTTTAATGAATACAGAAAACTTCATTGAAAGCGGAAAAAAAAAAGAACGAGCTCAAGAAATGGATATTTCGTTAGATAGCATTTGTGAACGGTACATGAATACATCTATCTCATACACAAAAATCTAGGCATAACAAACATTGTGCACATAGACACCATGTGTCATCATACATCTACCCATTATTTCCACTTATACCCTTTACCTTTTCATCCCCTCTCAAACTTATATGTAGTTCAACTACATTTAGTTTGTTTTTAAAACTGCAAAAAGTTGTAATAGGCAGGGGTTTAGTGAATATATCTGGTACTTGTGCTGATGAAGGTATGTAGCAGACCCTAAGCTTCTTTTCCAGCACCAGATTTCACATAAAATGCACACTCACTTCAATATGCTTAGTCATTGCATGATAAACGATATTTTGTGCTAAGGTAGTAGCACTTGTATTATCACACCACAATATAGGAACTGCAGGTAGTCTGGACTTTATTTCTCCCAAAAGTTGCATTCTCCATTGAATCTCAGTACCAAGGTTGGACAAAGCTCTATATTCTGATTCATAACTAGACTTAGCAACAACATACTGCTCTATATCCGGCAAGAATTTTGTATTTTTCAACAGAAATCAAAGAAATATGACATAAACTGGTCCTAGGTTTCAAAATCAAACGTTTGGTCATCGTGAATCGAGGAAACATACATAAGCAAAGGTGGAGGTTCAAAACTCAACACAATTCATACAAGAAACTTGGAAAATTGAGCATGAACAGGTTCAAAATCTTCAAAATCACATATTTTTACTCTACCAAACTCACTCAAAGCAGTAAAGATAGGGGAATCGAAGGAGAACAACAAAGGTTTACCTAAAAATCTAGAAGAAATTTGGGTTGAAGACCTGAATACTGGCCGAAAATTGTTAGAATCTTCTTGCTCTTGCCGGAAACCTCTTATCTCGCCGGAACTTCTTGTTGGATGAAAGCTAAATTTCTCAAAAGTGTTTATATGTTGAAGGAATCCTCCTTATATAAGCAAGGCGGGAACCAAAGCCTCGTTTCAAAATTCAACGCCATTATTATGGAACGGATCCCGAAACTCCTCACCCAATTAGAATTCGCGACCTCTCGAATTAGCAGTCATGTCAGTTATATGATGGAGGCAACGCTTCGTGTCACTCTCGTAACCGCTACAACTAGCAGGCATCAGACCGCCCTCATCATTGAGCGATCTCGGCAAACTTAAGCATGTCCGCTTCGTAGCGCAACACCTAAGCCTGTCTGCTTCATAGCATAAAAACTGATTAAGCCCGATCGCTCCCCAACATGGCATATTGACTACCCTCGCGAGCCCAATGCTACCACGGCAGGCCGCTCCATAGCAGTTGATGTTGCGTAAAACACCAGGTTTGCGGTAACAGTGTTTATCTTGAGGATATGAGGCTGAAATGAATGATTTCTCCGGTGTGGTTAGGATGGCGAATAAGAACAAGGCTGCCGGATCAGTTTACAAGATGAACAAGTTAATCTGTCGACAAATTGGCAGAGTTTCTGCTTGTATTAGATTTATAGTTAAAGCTGTAGAGAGAGAGAGAGAGAGAGAGAGAGAGAGAGAGAGAGAGAGAGAGAGAGTCCTCCTATTACAATGTGATCCCATATATATAGGCTAAAAAGTAAGTCGGTTTACTGTTCATCGACAAGACAACTGAGAGTATATAGCTAAGTTAAGCATGCATGCAATACAAGTGTCCTAGCCGGTGTAAAGTGTTGCCGGTGGATTGGCCAATTTGGATAAGCATGGCGAGCAAATAATAGTAGTATGGTCGAATGAGCAATGAGAAGTATGGTCGATCAGCGGACTCGTTTTTGCCTTAAGTATATAGGTAGGAATCACATGGAGAGAATGGGTCCGGCTTAATGTCGGCGGACAGGCCCCGATTTGTAGCTAGCGGCTAGAAGAAGCTTGGTGGCAGCGGCCAGCGGAGATAGAGGCCCATTATCTCGTGTTGATGGGTGAGATGTAGAGCCCAATATGGATGAACAGGGCCCCATTCCAATCCGGGTATATCAGCAGTTATCCCGGCATTCAATAAATCAAGTCGCTAAAAACTTTACTCCATGACCCTCATTTGCACGATGAAGCGGCCAAGGAGTAATGGGCCATTGATATGCCAAACCCGCAAAAGAACCCACGGATCCACATCTGGGTCCGTACGTGGGACCGAATAAACAGATAGGGTCCCCGGCCCAATGAGTTCGCATCGACATAATCCGGACCGGGCCGAGTGTAATCCAACCCGCCTAAAGCCTTTACGATTCTTAATCATTGGCTAGGCAATGTGTGTTGAGCAAAAGCCTTTGATCCGCCACACATACATACGCGACTGAAGCAAGTAGGTTCGGTCACCCACTATTCATCCTGATTCGCGAGTTCGGATCAAGCCTGCTAACCAAGGCTAGCAG
The DNA here is from genome assembly GCA_026214975.1 of Gentiana macrophylla. Taxonomy (NCBI): domain Eukaryota; kingdom Viridiplantae; phylum Streptophyta; class Magnoliopsida; order Gentianales; family Gentianaceae; genus Gentiana; species Gentiana macrophylla. Next base: position 101,852,265 of record CM047813.1, read on the forward strand.
AGTTCAAGCATGACAAATCCAAGACACTGAACCCAAATCATACAAGTGTCAAGCCCACTCATCTTGAAGCCGCATCGACAGCTGTGTAGATTAATCACGTATTGTCATACTTAAATTTTGCTTAATATACTTAGTCTCGTCATTAGCAACTCACGCCTTTAAATAGCGGCCCATGTAACACATTTGAAATTCATTAAAAAATACACACAAGCAAAGCACCACTGATAATTTGTCGACTCCGAGCTCACCACCCTGTTCTTCATACAATCTTCATATATTTCTTGAGCACCGTCGTGTATCACCGGCAAAATCATACATATCATCTAAATATCCACCGTTAAATCCTCCGTAATACGTTTGTGATATTTCTGACAGTATCAAATGGTAAAAATGTAAAATACTCTTTTGATTCGCATAGTGTAATAGTTGTAAGGTATGTTAATGTACAATAATACTATATAGATATGCTAAATGAATTTATATTACGAGACAAATTCAAATAATTTAAAGAGTAATGATAGGGGTATAATAAAAATTACACAACGGACGCCACAACATGATCTCTCACCCTTGATTTTGATGGGTCCACATCACAATCAATTAACACTCATCAAAATCAAGGGTAAAATATCGTATTTGTTACAAGATCTATCATGTAATTTTATTACGCCTATCATTACTCAATTTTAAATTAGTTACGTTTTGGGACGGAGCACTAATACACTAATACCGTCGGTAATTTCCATTGTGCTTTTATTCCCAGCGTTCTAGCCATAGACATTTCAAACACATGTTTTAAATTTAATAATCAAAAGCCAAAGAGCGCACTATTTTACCGTTTGAATTCGGGGAAATTCGGCGGTGGTTGAGCTCTAGGGTTTTCCCCCTGCTCCGGCACCTTCGCTCTACTCCGGTACTCTCCTCTAAGCTGAATCACCCCAACTGGTTCCGAGATATCATCGCATATTGTCCTTCTACTTGCCAACCGACCGTTCTCAGGTACTTTCTCTCGCTATTGGTTGGTCCTTTTCTTTTTGGAGATGATGTTTTAAGCATTTCTTTAGGATATAATGTTTGATTCCACTTGTATATTGCATTTCGTAGCAACAAAGTTTGACAGCATTTCTGTAATCGTAGAAATCTAGTAGAGAAATGAGCTCAGCAGTAAAGCGGACTCCAAAATCCGGGAGGCAGTCGTTGTTTTACCAGGATTTAGCTACCCCGGTTTCCTCTAGAAAATCGCCTGGAAAATTTTCAACTCCAGGCCAGGCAGCTGCTGTTTCTGCACTGTGGCGTGAGAATTTTGCGAATTCCGATCTCCCTCCTCCCCCGGCTTTCACCCTAGAAGACCGTTCAGATTTTTCTCCTGAAGCTGGAATAGCAGACTATCCAATGTCTCCAGAAGTTAAGTCGGATCCGAGAACTCCGGGTATAGTTCTGGCAGGGAGTTTTCAGCTGGTAAGAGCAGGTCAGATGTGAGCACTTCAAATGCCATGAAGGGGAAGCAGCAGAGTGAGCGCAGTCCTTCACCTACAGGGACATTTAGTTGGTGGTCGTCGCCTATGAGAAGTGGTGGGACTGCTGAACATGATGATAAGGGTTCACCTGTGGAAGGTGTGGTTCATCCTGGTGCTTTGGTTATTCTGCCACATCCTAGGGAAGTTGCAAGGCCAGAGGTGCAGAGGAATTTCAATCCTATGGGGAAGCTTAATGAGGAGGAGTGGGTCACAGTTTATGGGTAATGGTTTACTTTAATTTCTCTAAGTGGTTCTCATTACTACATTAGTAATATACTTGCTTAAAGCAGTAAAAAATATATCCGGGGCTTAAAAATACGAGCTTTATTTCTGTTGGATTCATTTCTTTAGAGCTCTTGATTAGATGATGCTTGCACTGATGCTTGTTTTATCCTCATTTTCTTTTAGGTTTTATCCAGCAGACACAAACCTAGTTTTGAGAGAATTCGAAAAATGTGGGGTGATTTTGAAGCATATACCTGGCCCTAGAGATGCTAATTGGATGCACATTCTATATCAGGTTCTCTGTTGCAATGCATTGGCTTATTCTCTTGTGTTTTATTCTGCCTACTCATCTGCTTTTGTCAAGCTAGTCTTATTTGCTATTGATCCACCGGAAACTCTTCAGTTTGTTACTCTATTTCATTCCTAATACAAGGTTGACGGAATACTAATATTAGTTGACCCTAAGTGCATGATGAGATACTGGTTTCCTGTTCTTCTGATTCCTGAATTTGGTGCCCTTAAAGAGCACTTAATTACAAAGTAAAGTTTATCTAAGTAGTACTAGTGTAATATGTAACTTTAATCGTTTTGCAAATAGAAATGTGCCTGGGAGCTGAACTAGTCTTCTGATAGAGTAACACCTGCAATTATCATGATACAATTGTCTTCACTAGATTTCTTATAAATGTAGTTGTTATGTGAATGGGTCATAAGGTCCGATGCCACGTCAAAGTCGGGTGACCTATGATTTCCTTTGTGACATTCATTTTGTCATTTAGACATTGTAGTTTGATGCATTTCACACTCTACTTGCCTTTCTAAGGTTAGAGTGCATATTTTTAACACTTGTCCATGTCTACTTAAGCTTTTAGGTAAGTTAGTATTATCATCGTATCAAAGCAAACGGGTCATATGTTCAAACCCTATAAGTGACCCATTTGTTGTTCTTATTACTTGTGTTACCCTATAGCTACCATCGACAAATGAAGAGGGTGGGTCAGAATGTATACACATACAAATAACACTTCTCCGTATCACCTTATGCTTTCACTTGAGTTGGTAATTTTGAATCTAACACTTTCCTTCTTTTCTTGAAGTGTGATAATGACATGAATCTGAACACATTGATTGTTCTTCCATTTAAATGAGTGAAAATAACCTTGATTACAAGATCACAATCAAAAGTTCTATGACATTAAAGGGTATAGTGGCAGTAGATCTCATCTGCGCATGGCTGTACTTGGTGAGAGATCTAATTGCATTAAGCTAAGGGTTTAGGATAGGTTTCTCCGCAACCTTGTTGGTTTGGTTGCATTTGCAGGTAAAGCAGGATTATATTTCCACTGAGAAACCAAGTGATGTATGTGGTCTTAGAAAAGTGAAGCTGTAGAAATTGAGTTGCTACGTGAGACAGAGCTAGGGTAGTATATATTATAAGGAAAGATGGATGTAAAGAAGACGAGGAAGAGAAAAAATCATCACGAATAGTGAAGGAACAGAAGGAAAAGAGATAATGGGTATGATGGTGCTTTGGAAAAGTGGCACATGGCCTTTAGGAACTTATTTGGTCACCTAAGTTCAATTTTAAAACATCACAATTTTTTGGGCTCTAGAATCCATAAATAATATACATATAGAGCCGCACCAGCTTGACATTAGAAGATATCCTCCCCCTTGGTTCTTTGATTTAAGTTAAACTGGGCAGTGGATTAAGTGGCTGTGTTGAACTAGTTTTGGGCTTCAATAAAATTCTTCAGCCCAAAGAACTTTTAATATATTCTTTTGTTGCAGGTTGTTATCAAAACGCTAAATAATGCCACGACAAGCCAATGATAGTGTTGATCGCTTTGGCAGCAAAAGGCTTGCATCTGGAAGGCTAGGCAACAATCGATAAAACCGAATAAAAAATTTATTGTTTGGCAAAAATAGATGAAACCATCAAGCTTCTCAAGTTGATTACTATGTGATCTTGAATTTGAAAGCAAGCACACCCTTGGCGATGTGTCAAAACTGTGGCTTATGACTTTGAAAGTTTTCATGACTACTGGAAACCAAAGATAAACTGAAGCTAAATCTACCAAATCTAATAATACAACATAAACCATAGCCATTTTGTAAGGTTTTGCTTAAAAAGGCAACATAATTGTTCCTCCAGTCGTTCAACCATCGCCTCTTGCCTAGGTGTCGCTTAGACTAACCTTTAACAACTAAGGCATCACCTGGTTAGTGGCTGACGCATCCATCTTTCAATTTCATAAATCTGATATATGCTCATGAGTTCTGCAGGGTTCTGTAGTTTCGTTTGTGTATCTAGATTCGATTCAAACATACTTTTGTTGTTAGACTTTGTAGTTATCCATGGTCAAAAGTTCTTACCTTTTGGTTTTCAAAATCAAGGTAGTAAGTTTGTTTGAAGTGGGAACAACTTGAAGTCTTAATAATGCTGAAGGTTTAAGTCTGATTTGTCACTTCCTTTTATATGATTTGTAACTGAACTGAAAGCGGTTTTTTTGTTAACCGTTTCCAATATTAAGTGTACTAACTAGCGCCATTTCTGTTATTATTTCTTGTACGATACAGAGCAACGCAGATGCCCATAGAGCCCTTAGCAAAAACGGAATGCAGATAAATGGTGTTCTCATGATTGGAGTAAAGCTAGTAGATCCATTACAACGCCAAGCCCTGGACGAAAGGATCAACCACCAGGGGTTCATGACTCTCCCACCGGCATCCTCTACTCGAATTCCTGAATCAAACCATTTGAGAACCTCTACCTATCCGCACTATCCACAGAATGGAAGTGGAGGCAGTCAACAACATTCTGCTGGGATGGTGGCTGCACCTGCTAAATCAGTGGTGTCAAAAGTTATGGACTTAATGTTCGGTGTCTAGACAGAAGTACAAACTCCTACAACCGTATTTGCTTTTGCTGGCGTTTTTTCTTGGATTATAAAGATTTTCTTGCGCAAGTCAGGTAGATGAGTTGGCATTTTCTTGTGATTTTTTTTTTTTTGTTGGATCAAACAGGTGATCGTGATGGGGTGGTGGAGTGTGGAAAGTGATATATTTGGGTTCTTGCTTGTATACGCATTGTAGTAGTTTGAAAGTTGCGGGAAGTGTCGTTATGCATGTGAATTTAGTGAACGGTTGCCTGCCATATGTGAAAAGAAGAGTATTTGGAGCATGAATCAACTAATTTGCTTATGTTCCTGATTGTATTTTGCTTTACTTTTCCTTCTTCAGTTGAATTTGCGTGATGGCTGATGAAATCATGTCTCCTTTGCATTGCTTTTTCTGTGTATTGTATGCTTTTCTTTGTTGTGGGTTCGTTTGGAAACCCGAGCTCATGACCGTTCGGCACCACAACCCCTTGAGATTAAATTAAAAAATGCATTAGCCAAATCATTATACAAAACAATAAAATCTTGAAAAGCATTGCTGTGAATAATGGTGGATTATGGCTTTTTTTTTTTTTTTTTTTTTTTTTTTTTTTTTTTCCTTTGGGGTGATCTATAAAAAAATTCAAAGTTTTTTTATAGAGGACCTAAGAATTGTATTAGCCTCAGGTTGTGATTGTGAAGCAGTCCCACTGCTTTGGTAGTGGTGATTTCAAAGCAGAAAACACACAACTGCACAATTGAAAAAACTCCTAATATGATAATAGAGAAAATCTTTTTATTTTTCATTTGTAAAAGGAAAATAAAAAATATAAACTTTCACAATCACAAAAAGGGGTTAAGTTTAGGCTTTACATGAACTTTAAAATATTAAATTTTCATTTTAATTTAAGATAAATAAAATGAAAATAAAATAAGGCTATAAACACAAACCGTCACACTTGCTTTCATCATCAATATGTATGGAAAATTTGAGTGCAAGTAATCCCTGTTAGAACGGTCCGTCAGATGATCGCTATTTGTAGAAAAAGACAGATAGAGAACGGTATGTCACATGATTGCTATGTGTAGAAAAAAGCAAAACTGTTTTGTCTGTTTGTTTGTACACGTGACAGTAATATAACGTGACACTAATATAACAATGCATTTTAATAGGAAGCCCTTACAACAGAATCACCCCAATATGTAGGCAAGTTATTGTGTGCACCCATATGGCAAGATTTGACATTTTGTTTTTAAACTAAATTCAAACTCGTGTGGTCCAGTCACAAAAACTTCCCCAATATCTATAGCCACAAACAGTTGGCACATCATTCCTATTCGGTGAACCTTTACATTGTGTTTCTTTTCCTAGTTTTTTGCATTTGATTTCAGTACAGTACAATCCTTTTGGTCTGAAAATGATAAACGGCCAGAAAAATGCATCAGCTGAGCCTGAGGTGAACATTGAAATGCCGACGTCGGTGGAGACGGAGAGGAAGCTAGCCACGGCAGATGCGGTGACAAGGAGATCAGGAGGACAGGAAAGGTCTAATCGGAGTGTTCGCCGGAAAATGGAAGCGGCCCAGCTGGTTCTACGGCTTGCATGTCTCTTGTCTTCTGCCATGGCCCTGTCAATGATGACAACAGCTAAGCAATCTTCTTCCATTTCCGTCTATGGCTTTAGCATTGACGTCACCACCAAGTGGTCTTTCGCTGATTCTTTCCTGTAATGCCACTAAAACCTTTCTTTGCTTGCTGACCCTTTCTTTTCCATGGAACACACTGTAAAAGTGATTGTTATCAATAAGAAACATGTAAACTAAGCACAATATACAAATTACAATCAAGATTGAAAATCGTGTAATTTAACATTTTAATTAAATAAAACTTAAATATAGAGTGAAAAAAAAAGGTTTAGAAGTGTCGGAGGAATGTCCGCATCATGTCGGAGATTGTCGATAGCATCTCGGATATTAAAATTATAAATAATATTATTTTAATCAGTCGATACACGCAGTAGGCATGTCAGACGAGTTGTGTCGTATACAACATACGACACCCAAATTTAAGTATCGGTGCTTCATAAGGTTTCACTTCCAGGAAAATTTACAATAGGAAGAGGCATTTAGAAAAATATTTCAAGGTCCATTTTATTTTTTTTAAGAGTATTTTATATTTCATCTGGTCATGTTTATTTTTTTATTTTTTTGAGAAAACATCTGGTCATGTTAAACTTAACAGATTCATTATTTTAGCGGGTCCGTAGACACCACTTGAGATATGTTAGGAAAAAAACAAACTCGAACGATAACCTTAATGACGTTAACGAATAATATTAATGAAAGAAGAAAACACAAAACACTAAATCTAACGTGGTTTAATTAACGACCTAGATACATCCACGGATAAAAAAGAACAATATCACTATAATATAAACAATACAAATACTCTGCTGAAGCCCAAATCATAATCATAATAACCCAAACATTGGGTTTTAGGCTATAGAGTTTATTTAGAAGGATGAATTTTATTGGTGTATCTTAAAGCAAAAAACCAAAAGACAATTAAATAGTCACATAAGTCGAGAAAATATAAAATCAGGTTGTTGTATTCCTATGTATTTATTTTCTAAATCATGTCAGCTTGCTATCTTTTTTAGGTAGATCGTATAAATTTGTACTGGCTCAACATGAGCCAAGAGCAATTTAGAAAGGAGTGAGTAAAACAATTGTTTGACTTTTTGCACGGGCCGAGTAGTATTTTGATTTAGTTTCAATAATTAATAATATTTGCACGGCTCATTTTTCAAGTGTAGCATTAACTAAACCAAATTGTACGTGACTTGTGTTGAACCCGTATAAATTTACGTGGGCTATCCTAAAAAAAAAATACGGAATGACACAACATCCTGATTCTATATTTTCTCACATAAATCTGCTACCTCACAATTGCTAGCCAATGGGGACTTTCACCCATATCCGACCCCAATAGTTTGGATTGTAGTGTCTATGTTGAAATATCATTCATAGAACATAACAAAACTTCAGAGTGCAGAAACCTGGTTGCAGTAAATGTTTTATCCTCTATTTTGGCATTTAGTTGACCCATATATTCATTGTATGCATTGTATGGATGTTTCTTTTGAAAGGAAATATATGTGTGGTGTCTCCATACGTGTGGAGACACCGTGTGATTCAATATAAATCAAACAGTTTCATTCTGTATTTAATCTGTACGGTTTTTAATCGTTTCATCCGTCACTTCACCTCAAAATCCCTCTTCCCACAAGTATTTCCCTCCATTAAAACTTACTACTACACATGATTGTACAGTTGACTTATATCCACACCATCAAAAGTACTAGAGATCATTCCAACTTAAATCATCAAATATATTAATTCCTATACCAGAGTTTTATAAGATTATTTTTCAAAAAAAAAAAACAAAAACACAACCTTATCAAATGACGATAGCCGGGTTAGTTTTGGTAACATCACGGTGAGTGACGTTAACATTAATTTATCAAAGCAACTTCAACCGGGGCGATCTCTGATAGAGTAGCCGTGATGTGGCATCGTCTTTATAATCATGATCTTGTGAATTAATCTAGGCTATACAATCTCAATCCAGAATGTTAGAGTGAGTATCAAGAATCAGGCCGGCCCACCCATTAGGCAATAGGCGGGCTAGGCGGCTGTCGAAAGCCCAACCGTCAGGACGAGTTCACAATTACATATTTCGCAAAAAAAAGAAACGTTATCCAAACCGATCTAAGAAACATGTATATCCAAACGTGTATCCAATCTAATCCAAACGTGTTTGGTTTTTTTAGATTACCGGTCGCATAGTTTGGAGAATTTCTCCTCTTCGTGATGTAATTTATGCCGCTATTGCGGACTTGGCTTAATAAAAATTTATATTTATATTCAAAAAAAAAAACCAATCTAATATGGGTTAAAAAATTACATGAATTGATTAAGACTAAAATTATAGGCCCGTTTCTTTCAAAAATATAAAATAAATTTATAGGCCCACTAATATAATGTGTTAAAAAATTACTTGAATCGATAAATGCCCAACTTATAGGTCCAAACTTATAATAACTCAGATGCATCAATTCGAATTTCATAAGTGCATCCATTCACGTCGAACCCCGTTTTGTTACGGCAACCCAAATGCAAACAATAACAATATATGAAAAAAATATCAACATCAATTAATTTGCATTTTGCATATCTACAGATTTTAAAAACGCGATGTTGAAATAATTTTTTTATAAGTATGTTTTCGGAAAGAAAAAAAAACCCCGAACTAAAAGACCCCATTTGGTGAAGTCGCTTCGATAATCTTTGAAATTATCTCGGATAATTTAGCGGTTGCTTAGTGGTGGATATCTGGCGGTAAACATATATGAAAGTGGTGGTGCACGGTGGTGATATTGGATTCATGGTGGTGCAAGTGGTGGTGCTCAAGAACAAGATAGAGATATTTTTTTTTATCAAGATGGGAGGAGTGTTTGGTGTTTATGATTATGGTTTGAGCGAAGAAGTGTCGCCTAAGTACCACTTTGTAAGGGATCAAGCAATGCGTAGTTTTGAAAAAATGAAGACCTCTCTCTTTGTGATGGAGGTGATGTGGGTATTTATAGAGGTCATGAGCAAGCCAGATGGCGAGAGAGGACAGTTGGCGAGTCGGCGGGCTGCGAGCTCCGGCGGACTCGCTGAGGGCCTTGCGGCCTTGATGAGGGCCTTAGCTTGTCTTATCACCCTTAAGTAGTAGCTTGCTCTTCTTTATTTTGCCGACTCTGGTTTCTGGTGGACCTAATAAGCGAAAGGATTCACGTGCCGGCCCCTTAATCTTTCTTGGCGCCGCATAGGGCTAAAGGCTTGGAGTGGGTCTGATGGCTCGCGGACTATAATGGCCGGTGTCCTCATACACTAATTTTGGTGGCCGGACGAACCCGAGTAAAGATCCGCGGACCAAATTACGATTTACGCATATCATTGCCGAATACCAAAAAAATTCCAGGACCGGCCCCGTCAAGAATTACCCTCATATAGACATGGGATGTCATCAAATCTATATTCATACCCGTAATTTTTAATTCCTTAGTTTTTCGTATCTAAAAAAAATCAAATATCCCAAATTCCTCACATATTAATCACCATTAATTTTTATGGTGATCATAAATCACTATTTAATATTTTTTGTTCCATATATATTATTATTATGTAATACCTGTTCCAATGAACTTATATTTTAGTAGGATAACAAAATTTAAAATACAGGGCATAGAGGATTGTAAAAAATTTATGCCAGCTTTCATTTCTCTTTTTTTCTCTTTTGTTAAAAGGCAAGGTAACAAGCCTGCCTATTTTCTTATGAGGGAATGCCTCAATCTTGTTGGTTGCCTAGAATGAGGGTTCTTCTCCTCTCCTCATTTAATCCGTGCGTGTATGACGGACTGTGTTTTATCAATAAATAAAGCGCTTTTACCCCTAAAAATAAAATAAAATACGGGGCATAGTTTTTACAAATAAAAAGGTTTACCATTTTATTAAATACTATTGATTATTAAGAGTTTAGTCATATTTTTTTCAAAAAAAAAAAAAAAGAGTTTTGTCATATATACTACCTGACAATTCTAAAATTTATGATCGCTCAATATAGTCTATATATACCCACACAGACACTAAAAGCAATATTTTCTTCATATAATCCAAACAATGTTTCATTTATATAAATTAACTCACGTTCAAATAGTGTGGATTTTCCCTTTATTAAAAAACAGTGGGGATTGTTTACCGACGCCGTCTAGCTTAACCGACTAGAGGTCCTGAGACCAGGAGGCCAGTAGTTTGTTGTACCCACATTATGTGGTGTGTTAGTTGTAATATTCGTTATTTCAATTCGGAGTGATCGTCATGACAACACATTTACGCACAACGTATGATTATTATGCGTGATCCCACCATTGATTATGGTGGGATCTAAATCAATTATGTGTCCCACATTTTATTAATGATGTGATCATATAGTGGTATATGTTGTGCACAAATGTGTTGTGCACGTATCATTTCCTATTTCAATCGTAAAAATGATACGAATACTGATTATGACATAATAATAAATAGTGGTAATTAATAATGGAAAGTTGTTGTGAACAGATATGTGGTGGGAGTTTCAGCAGCTGTTGCAGTCCATTCCCTAGTACACCTGCTTATTAGTACATCAAGATTCATTAGAAAAATCCCTTTCATTCCTTCACGGTTTCAAGTTTGGCTTTTTTTTGCTGGGGACCAGGTAATTTGAATATAATACTACATTTTATACGTTAATTATATGATCCAAAATAATTTCCATTTTAGTAATTTGCACACAAGTTTAGAATAAATATAATTTGATGGGGATTTATTTGTAGGTATTTGCATATGCACTGATGAGTGCTGGATGTGCAGCATCAGGGGTCACGAATTTGAACCGCACGGGGATCGACATGCATCTAACCGTTCCAAATATGTGCAAGCCCTTTCGCTTCTTCTGCAATCATGTTGCAATCTCTATTGGTTTCACTTTCTTCGCCTTTTTCCTGCTTGCCATTTCTGTGGTTGTCGACGTAATATGGTTCTCCCTTTTGTGAGATTTCATTATATATATATGGGTTAATTATTTCTTCTGTTTTCTGTTTTTCTAAATAATTAAAATGATGCTGTGAATGAATGACTCATTAATCATGCAGTGTTTTTACGTACGTGTATAAACGCAGCATAATTTGATATGCATATGCATACGTTGCTCTCGGTCATGCCTCGAAATTTATACACCTCGATCAAAGCATGTAATTAGCCTCTAAGCATGACAACATGCATCAACTAAATGACATCATTCTTTCATAAGGCGGTTTCCAAGCGGACAACACCTCCTCTAAGAGTGTCCGTGGACAACACCTCCTCTTCGTGAAACTTTAACTGAAGAACGAATGCGACTTGGGCTATATATGTTGGTTCGAAATTCACATGGCAAAACAAATGTGATAACGCTACCACACTAGTGAGATTGGATAGAGGTAGCAAATATATTTACATTGATTGGAAGATCATGAGGAAATCAGATCATGCGTGTAAGAGGAGAACTAATGCAATGGGCAAGGATGAAATTTGGTGAGATTAATATTGCGATATAATGTTAATTATCTACCTCACCATCAACTTAAGATTTTCGGAGAGATGATAGTTCAATATGGTATCAGAACGAATGATCATGGGTTCAAACCTGGCTCCAAACACATTTTTCCCAAATTACAAGTGTTGGCCAATCTACTTTCGTATAGGCTCACATGCACGGGCTTGGGCCAATCTACTTTCTTATAGGCTCACACGGGTCACTTGAGGGGGCGTATTGAGATATGATGTTAATTATCTACCTCCCATCAGCTTAATTTTTTTTTGTAAGAGATGGTAGTTCAACATATATAGATACCTTCGAAATTAAAAGTGCTATAAAGAAATTTTTGGAAGAGATGGTAGTTCAACAAAAATTCCCTCCAAATTGGAAGTGCTATACAAGAAACTTGACGATCTTTTTGAAGGCAATAGCTATTGTGTTGAGGAAGAGAGACCGATCATCAAAGATATCGAACGATTTCTTGGGACTTGAGGAGGCATATTGGAGAGTTAGGGGAAAAGCAGAGTGTGGTTAGTCTCCATGGTTAAAAACACGGCACGGCCTATTTGGTATGAAGAGTGCAAACAGGCTTTGGATGATTGCGGGCTATTAAGCTACATGCTGCTACTGCTGTTAATTGAAGTTTCCGCCAGCAAGCTTTCTGGAGTGCATAGTTTTTTATTAACAAAAGTTGTAGATATAAGGGGTCAGATCGTGAGCTCTTGGATTTATATCTCAATGATATGTAGGTGCTGCTGTTTCTTTGGAGGCACATCAAGCAGTTGAATTTGTAGAGTTTGGAAGATTGAAGGCTATCAAGACACTTGGTTGTTGCAATAAGTTTTGGACATCAAGCAGCTGGAGTGTTTTTTTATTACCTTTTTTAAATTTCAGTTGATAGTTTTCTTTCTTACTTTTTTTTTTTTTTTTTTTTTTTTTTTTTGTTCTGGAGTTGCATCTCTCAGATTTGGATTTGGATTTGGTTCTTAGTGGTTATTCCAATGTACGGAGTACCACGCTCTTTTCCTAACACCCGATTTTTCTCATATTGAGTTTTCTAGACTAAGGTTTTAAGGAGATGAGGGAAGTACATTGAGGACACAGTTTTTTTGAGAGGAGGCCGGAAATGGCCCATGAACCTTGTTCTTTCTCTTAATAAAATTTATTACAAGGTTTTCCGGAAAAAAAAAATAAAAATACACAGCCTATTTTCATCATAAAGCAACTTCAATGAAGGAGAGAAACACAGTCAAGGATTTAAAAGATATTCTTAATGTGGCAGCTTCCTACTTCAAATGTATCTACACTACAAACGGCCATGGCTCGACCCTCCTGGAAGTGCTCCAATTTAGCGGGTCATGTGAGAAGGACTTCGAAAAACTTTCAGCTCCTTTCATAGCTCGTGAAGTCGAAACAACTCTTTCACAAATGCCAGGAAAAAATCACCCGGGCCAGACGGTATGCACACGATTTTCTTAAAATAAATAAATTAATGGAGTGTCTTCGGCTCTCAAATCACTTTCATCTTCTTTCACATCTTATATTAAGTTTAATTCATCCGCTTTACATGGAACACGGTTAAGTTTTGATTTCTAAATAAGGGCATTATCCCTAAATATATATGGGATATATGCATGGCTTATACCACAATTTTATCATATGAATAACTATTTTTATTTTAAAAACACAATCTCATTTTGTATCTAAAAATAATGTCATTTTAAAGGGGAATCTAAATCTCTTTCAAACCACTCTAAAACATATTATTGCAATTCTTCAATCTATACGAGGACTAATTCCTTAATTGTTCATCAATATCGTATATGTATTTGTAAGGGTGCACATGCCGTTTTTTTTTTTTTAACCGCTTTTAAACCAAACCATTTTTTACTGTTTTAAAATTTACAAACCAAAACCGAACCATAGCTAGGTAAAACCATTTTATCCGGTCCGATTTGGATCGACTTGGTTACGGTTTTTTCCGGTTTTTAGTCCTCTTTTTTTTCCACTGAAAATGCATTGTCACGATTTATTCATACGAAAATCATACAAGGTTCTAATTCTCCATATACCATACACCATTACTCGAATGTCAATGGGTCCTCTATACATATATATATAAGAAAGTTATTTGGTGGAGATGAATTATGTTTTCATTGCATTAATTCTGAGAGTAATACAAGGATAAATACAACAAAGTAAATAATAGAATTGTACTATAGAATCTAATCATGGATATTGTGTGACACATGTCACCACAACCTCATTACACCTAGACACCTAGCCATGTCATCATTTATCACCTTCAATACTCTTAACAGCCCCCCTCAAGGTGGATGGTGGAGCAACAACATTCAACTTGGACTTGAAGTGATTGAACAGGCCTGAAGGGATAACTTTGGTTAGACAGTCTGCTAGTTGGTCTGCTGATGGTATGAATTGCACAGAAATGATCTTTTTAAGTACCAAATCTCTTATGTAATGAACATCAACTTCAATTTGTTTTGTCCTAGCATGGAACACTGGGTTCTGAGCCAAGAAGGTTGCACTAATATTATCACACCATGCTACAAGAATTTTGGGAAGCTTGAGTCCTAACTCATTCATCAAGTGCTGCAACCACTGAAGTTCTGTAGACAGGTTTGCAAGGGACCTGTACTCTGATTCTACACTAGACCTGGACACCACTGCCTGCTTCTTTGAACTCCAAGTAATAAGTGAGTCCCCCATGTAAACACAGTAACCACCTGTAGACTTTCTATCAATGTGATCACATGGCTAGTCTGCATCAGAATATCCACTGATGTGAAGAGAGAAGCTGGGTTTGAAGTGTATTCATTTCCCTACAGTGCCTTTCACAAACCTCAATGTTCTCTTTACTGCATTCCAATGAACATCAGTGGGGGCCTGCATAAAGCGGCTGCATAGCAGTTTCACTCGCAACTATGATATACGTGCAGTCGGGGTGAGGTATTTGCAGGCCTCCAATGGCACTCTGTAGATACTCGGGTTTGCCATAGGTGTACCTTGACGCTATGTAATATCTTCCTGCTACCATAAGGGTTGGACATGTCTTAATATTTTCCATACTCAATCTTGATAACAGTTGAGTGGCATAATGCTTTTGTGTCAAGTACAGACCAGCGCTGTCCCTATGAGCCTCCATGCCAAGAAAGTGTGACAGTTGCCCCAGGTCCTTTAATGCAAAGGTGGAGTTCAGTTGAGTGACAAACTTCTGTATGTGCTGAGAGGAATTACCAGTGACAAGTATATCATCTACGTAGAATTGTCACACTGGATTCTTTGGAAGCCCCATCAATCATCTTGTTTCGAGTGCATCAAACCAAACCTTTGGAGCTTGTCTCGAGAGCCATACAAGGCTTTCCTTAACTTACACACATAAGTAGGTTTTTGAGAGTCTACAAATCCTTCAGGTTGGGGCATGTACACTGTCTCTTTGAGTGGTCCATTCAGAAATGCATTGTTGATGTCCACCTGCCTGATTTCCCAGTTTAGTGTCACTGCAATGGCTAGTATGACCCTGATAGTATATGCCTTGGCAACAAGGCTAAAGGTTTCAGTGAAGTTGATGCCATAGGACTGTAGGAACCCCTTGGCAACAAGTCTTGCCTTGTACTTCAAAATTGTCCCATCTAGATTTAGCTTCAGTTTAAAGATCCACTTGTTTCCCACCAGTTGCTGTTTGGGATCATGAGGTACTAGTTCCCAAGTTCCATTTCTCATCAGGGCATCATATTCATCATTCATGGCCTTCTTCCACTCTGGTTGAGTCAAGGCATCTGACACTTTAACAGGTTCTGTAGGATGAGAGACGAAAGTGGTTCAACATTTGAAGTGTAGGTTTTGGGTTTATAGATCCCACTTTTGGATCTAGTCTGCATCGGGTGTCTTTGTTGTCCCGAGTGGATTGAGTGTATGTTGGAACATGCTCTTCCTCTCATGAGTAGTGTTGTGTGTGAGGATTGAGAATGTTGTGAGCCCGAGGTGAGTTTTGAGGTGTGTGGCTTGTGTCGATTTGTTGGTGAGGATTGTGTGAGTTTTGAGATGAGTGATTTGGTGTCCGTGTGTGTGTATACTTGGTGTGGCCCCTGAAGAAGGAGAGTGTGTGACCCAGTGGTGAAGTGGTATTTGTAGATGGCACATCGGAATTTGTCATCTTCTTTGGGAGGTACTCATGTGGAAAGGAAGGACTTGAGTGTAGTATCATAGTGAATGGATCTATGAGGGCCTTGAAGAAAGCCATTTTGAAGGGAAGTTGGTTTCATTGAAGGAGACATTCTTGGTGATGTAGATCTACAGATCGATCTACACAAACATGACTTTTATGAGAAGGGAAGGTGCCAAGATAGACACTTTGGGTGGAATGGAAGGAAAATTTGTGTGGATTGTAAGGGCGAATATAGGGGTAACAGGCACAACCAAAAACTCCGTGGAATGTGTAGTCGAGTCCGATGGAAAAGAACTTCATAAGGGGACTTATGGTGAAGGATAGGGGTGGGTAGGATGTTGATAAGGGTCACATAATCTTTGGAAGGCTTCCCACCAATATCTAAGGGGAATGTTGGCTTGGGCAAGTAAAGTCGAGAACTAGTTCTATGATATATATCGTGTTTCCTCTCATACGCCATTTTGAGCATGAAGGTGAGGCAAAGATGCCTAAATTGGATGCCATGTTGTTTTATGATTGGGGTGAGTGTCTGTATCCCCTCCTCAATCGATCTGAAGGCACTTAATGGTAGTGCTAAATTGGTTTTCAACAAACTATTTGAATTCAAGAAAAACAGAAGATGCTTCAGATTTTAGTTTAAGTGGATATATCCAAGTGAAACGAGAATGGTCATCAATGAAGTGAATGTAGTATGTGTAACCATGAGTTGATTTTAAGGGTGCAGGGCCCCAAATGTTCGGATGTATAAGATCCAAAACATTAGAAGCATGAGAATTAGAAGGAAAAGAAGGTAAAGCATGGCCTTTGAAAAATTGGCAGGCTTCACAGAAATTCATTTCTTTCAAAACAGAACTATTACATTGCACTAGAACTTGGTCTAAGACCTTCTTTGAGGGATGACCTAACCTATTGTGCCAAACATTAGCATCAACACAAGACTGAATAGATCCAACTAAGGACAGATGGGGACACTGAGACATCTGTAGGTGAAGAGGAGTTGGAAAGACAAGCAGCTGACAGTCTGTAAAGTCCACCTTCAAGTGC
This sequence comes from Gentiana macrophylla, assembly GCA_026214975.1. NCBI lineage: Eukaryota > Viridiplantae > Streptophyta > Magnoliopsida > Gentianales > Gentianaceae > Gentiana > Gentiana macrophylla. Next base: position 101,869,283 of record CM047813.1, read on the forward strand.
CCCTGCTAGAAGAGTCTTCCCTGCAGTATGTTCTTTGACAAAACAACAAGATGAATCAAAAACAACATATATAGGATTATCAGCAGTTAATTTAAATATGCTCAGTAAATTTTTGGTAATATGTGGAACATGTAGCAGGGAGTTGAGTGCAAGGGAAATGTGTGGTGTGTGCAAAGTGCTGGTGCCAACATGAAGGATTTTCAGTCTTTCACCACTACCAATTGTTAAAGAATCATTACCAGAATAACTTGAGCTCAAATGCAGATTGTTGAGGTCGGATGTGACATGATTGGATGCACCACTATCCAGGTACCATGCCTGATCATTGACAGATTGTGGTGTAGCAAGATAAGCTGACACTTGTCTAGGGTTTTGAGATTGCTGTTGCTGCTGTGGTTGAGTGGTTTGAGTTCTATTTGGATTGAAATCCTCTTCAAACCCGTGCCAGCAAATAGGTGCTGTGTGTCCAGTTTTGCCACAAAGCTGGCAGACCATTCCACTTCCTGAACCACTGGAGCTGCGACCACCTCATCCTCTGTTCCTTTCTCTTCTAGATTGGCCCCTTCCTCGGTTATGGTTTGATTGATAGGAATTTTCTGAGGTCTTGGTGTCTGATTTGGAATTGGACCTAGAAGCAAAGTGTGCAGTTGGTTGTGTAGTGTCCAGATTCTGTATAGGGTTGAATCGAGCAATCAGGCGTTCATGTGTAATCAGGGCCGACTAAACTTCCTGCCGGTCAGAGATCCAACTCTGGAGGTGATATTGACAATGGCAGCTTCGTAATCCTTGTCTAGTCCGCCTAAAGTAGCAAGAATCAGCTCCGACTTGGAGATGAATTATGTTTTCATTGCATTAATTCTTAGAGTAATACAAGGATAAATACACCAAAGTAAATAACAGAATTGTACTGCAGAATCTAATCATGGATATTGTATGACATATGTCACTACAACCTCATTACACCTAGACACCTAGCCATAGGACATCATGTATCACCTAGCCATTTCTTAAGTTCTTGTGTGTGTGTGTGTGTGTGTGTGTGTGTGTGTGTGTGCATGTATATATATATATATATATACTAGCCACGAACCCGTGCATAATGCATGGGGCGTTAAAAAAAATACAATTAAAATATGCTCATGTATACATAAATACGATTAAAATATGTCAAATGTGAAATATACACTCAAAACCAAACATAATTCATCTGAAGAATAGCTTCAATACAACATGGCAAAAAAATATCATCCAGTTAATTTAAAAACATAATATTACAAATGAAACAAACCATTGTTTCTTTACAAATTAACAAAACGTGGAGTTTTCATAGCCCTATCTTGATTTACAAAGCACCACACCCTGGATCTCAATATCGTACATCCTCTATGCCACAACGCTGGGAATAACAAAAAATCATCATTGTAACTTGCCAATCATCAACATTTCTTGAGACATTTTCGGAAAAGCAAAAAACACCACAAATATCTCGCAAAATGAAATATAGAAACAAAGGTAACAACCATGCTTATTGTATATGAGGTTTCTTCATCATCTTAATTAAGTACATATGATGGCGTACTTTCTAATCTATATAGACAATAATCGAGTTCACAATTTCAAGTAGCTGAAATAAGAAGAAGTTAACAATTTTTGTGTCCAGCAAGTACAATAAACTTTTTTTTAAAAAGTAAATCCAAACTAACAAATTGCACTTATCTTGAGTGCCATTTTAATGGGTTGGTGTGTGTTAATATGTCAAGCCCTATCTAACACATTTATGAGGTCTTGCACCAGGTCTTGGCATGTAATCTATTCTTCAAAGCACCTGCAAATAAAAGAGAATAGTAACATATAGGGTTCTCACAATTTTACTATTTTGAAAGCTCAATGTCATATTCAAACATCATATGCACAACTCAGGATAAAATGCATTACAAATACATGGCTAAAATTCATGATAAAACTCATGCCCGGCGACCTGTAGTACTTCACACGGCAATCAATCATTTCCATTATTCTTAGAAACATCCTCAAGCCGGCAAGCCCACATTTCCTTTACATATCTAGTAAGCAGCTTTACTAAGATGGCTTTGTTGTGGAGAGGTAGCCTTCTCTTGTAGATTGACGCATCATATGGTTGATCATTTGATGTGTAAGCTAAAATATTTTTCGATCAAATTTGTAAGCAAACTTTAGACTTCCAAATAGAAAATAGAAAACTACATTAGAACAGAGAAAGTTTTGTACCGATAGGAAAACCAAACCATGGAAAGTGCTCCCCAACTCCCAATACCATCTTTCCTAAGACAATTCTGGTAAAGTTCTTGTGTTGGTTGGCATGGTCCTCTCAGAAAGTGTGATTGGCCCATATGGATTTGGAAGAATTTTCTATCATAATACTTGTTAAATACCATAAGTTCAATAAGAAATCCAAATGAGAGACCCTTGAATGTCTATTAGGAGAAAGAATATTCTAGCATTGACCCTAAAAACTACACTTACATGTCATTACATTCTTTACGAATAGAAAGGGATCTCATTAAACACAAAAAGCAACCAAATGAAATCATGAAGGAAAGAAGAAACAGAAGATAACTAACCTGATAGATGTGAAGAAATCGAGTAAAGGTCCATTCAGAAGGAGTTCAAAGTGGATTTTCTATGCATTTTCAATCCCCAAAGGCATTTTAATATCTCATTCTCGCGTTGAAATCCACAATCATATCCCTTATAAGAATTTAAAGACCAAACAACCAACCATAAAAAATAGTTCCAATCAATAACATATTGTTAATTTCAAGTGCATATAAGAGTTTTAGACCTTAATTTTGTGAAACAGAACAATTAAAACGTGTGTCATAATGAGAATCGGTGTTGAATGCATACTTATTTGTGAAAGAAGAGGAGCACTAAGATGAAAACATACTATTTCCCTAGCAATGCAAGGCAGCAAACTCCGAACCTGAAGAATATTCAACTGCTGGGCTTGGATTCATCAGTTGTTCCTCACCAATATATGCACTTAAATTAACACGCCTCTTGTCAGTGAACGTCAATCCTTGGCATAGTCTTGGTAGAAATCATTTATTGGATAGGAGAAGAATTCAGCAACTGTAATCGTCGATGGAGAGTCATAGGAGAAGGAGGAGAAACCGGATTTTATGAGAGAGCAATGTTTGAATTGCAATACCTCCTATACCTATCAACATCCATCAGCTTAAGAGCTACAAACTGACATTAGATAGCAAATACATAAGCAGCAATAAATAGAGCAAAATTCAACAATTAAACGGGTATAAAAAGTTGAAAAAAAAGCTCAAATGGTGACATAGATGTGGCATGTTTCGATAGCCTTCTCATCTTCTTCCGTTGTGCTCATTGTTACAAATCTTATTGAACACTGATCAGTCTCCCTATGGAAAATAATATACAAAACCAAAGCAAAACCCTCAAACATTATTCTAAATACCACGTGAAAAAAGTAATAAGAATTTGGAAGTGAATGAATCTTAGTAGATATTCTCGGAACTAAAGAAGTAAATACATCACTTGCTTCATAATTTGATATAAGGCTGCGAACAAATCACAACAACTTTGCCAATGGAATAAAACAAAAGTTAAACATCGCTACTTTTGAACCTAAACCAACATAGGGGGCATGAGCATCAGTTGCACTAACTAAATCTCAACCAATTAATAAGCTACCTATTGGCCAAAAAAATAGCAGATGGACTGATCCAACTTTGAGACCGGCAATAATAAAACTGATATGCATTTTTCCGGGAGCGTCCTCTGTCCAAATTTAGGCTCGGGGCCAAAAAAATTTAGGCCCTCGCTACTCAAAAAAAAAAATAGTAACCAAAAAATATATAAAAAAATAAAACAAAAACTGCTTGTGATAGTCATGGGTTTAGAAGGAAAAAAACCTACTTATTTGGCTCCTAGTCCTAGTTTAAAAAAACAAAAATTATTGTAGTTTGTAAGATTCTAAACCAAGTCTCATGTCTAGTATACTTGAGTACTAACCATTAAGATAATGTATTCCTTGTTCATATAAATACAATTATATATATAATATTAGGTCAAAATTTAGTAGGGCCTTTAAATTCATTGATTTTCTGGGGGCTCCGGCCATGGCCCCTAAGCCCCCCCATGTGGGCGCCCTGCATTTTGCAAGAGGAGGAAACTATAGTACACAATATCCTACTTAGACTTTTGTTGATATTGGAGGAGGATGAGGATCTTCAACATCTTATGCATATAAGGCGAAGGAAAAACACTAATATTGATTCAGCAGCTTTGGCTTATCAATACTTGAAAAGGCGATCTCGTGCATGGGCCTCCAAGATGAACTGAAGAACTTCAAATATGCATAATTGTTGGTCCCTTGGAAAGGTGACACAAGTTTTGAGGGGGTGAATAAACTTGTCACCAAAAACTGAATTTAAAACAGATTAGGGTTCAGATAAAACTTGTGTGGAGTTGAGCTGACTAAGCTGAGATTAAGTCAAACTGACTTAAGTGGCCGAAGTCAAGCGGCAATGGATATAATTTTAGCCTTTATATTGATCTTGTTATTACATTGTGGCGAGTGTTGTGAATCGAATTACGGAGAGTGTCGATTGGATTGTGAGATTTATAACAATCAAGTATCACAATGTGTAAGTAAATGCTAAATAAATAAGTAAATGCGTAAAGTAAATAAGTCGGATGTTATAGAGGTTCAGGTGTGTGTAATCATGTACGCCCTCTCTTTCCTGTAGTGTGGAGGAAAATTCCACTAGAACTTCTTGAGGTGAATCTGTTACAAAAGTCCTAAACAATAGTCCTTGGCTAATCCCTAGCTTCACTATCTAAACAATTGTAGAACAGGTAGAATTGTTGCTCTCAAGTGCTTGAACCACTTTGGTCCTTAGAGGGTAGGATTGCCTCTTCACTAGCTACTACCACAAAACACAGTCTACCATTGCTTGTCACAACTGCCCTGACAAAACCTTCCCGGTTTGCTTCATAGTCTAAACCTTTGAAATAGAATCAAATTAATGAGAATCAATAAATTGATTCTTGTTTGTGGTTCTTGAGTGTTGAATTCTTGATAAATTCTTTGTAGCTTTGAACACTTGAAGAAATACTAGATATGATCTTGTTATAGTTCGTAGATGATAACAATTCAAATAGAGTGCACAAATTGCTTGTTGATTCTTGTATATATTCTTAGTCTCTCCTTTTTTTTTTGTGCAAAGTCTTCTATTTATAGTGTGAAGTCCAACGTTCATCGACTTTGATTTGAATTGTATCAACGTATATCTTGCAACGGTTATATTTTTCGACTGCCGTTCTGTTGTGTCGATGACTCATCCAATGAAATTTCTTTCTTTACAACGTTCGATTGTACTTTCAGTTTGTTGGATGGTGACTTATAAAGCGAGTTTCCTTGTCGGGCTTTTTCATCTATCGATTTCTAACTCGACTTGGAGCATTAATCGAGATTTTATTCTTCTTCAAAAATCAAGACTCGGTTTTTATCGATTATAATTGACTTAATCGAGTACACCATGATACATTTATCATCTAAGAATTCATTGTCCTTATGATTCTTAGGTCTTCATACAAGATCCATAAAGTCGATTCAGTCACCACAATCTTGCACGAAGTTCAACTTTCTGATCTCGACTTTTAATCTTCATAAGCGAGTTTGAGCCTCGGTTCTTCATTCTTCAATAATCGAGTCTGTGTCCTCGGTTCTTCCATCTTCTAGATAAGCCAACCGAGTCAGTAACTCTCAGTGAACTTACCTTCTTGAGAGGTGTATTCGAGTCGGTTTGTTTGTCTTGATGATTTCGATTTTCTAATTGATTCCCGGCCAGTTTTACAACACACTATCAATTACGATTGCTTGTCTAATGTAACTTATACAAAAATCGACTCTAATAAAACTTATACATTCGATTCTAGACATCTTTTAGCTTTCCACTATAATAAAATTGGCTTCAAAGACTTCATCAATGGGGTTAAGATAACATTATAATAAATAAGATGAATTATCATCAAAACATAAATTTTATTTCCAACAATTTCCCCCTTTTTGATGATGCCAAAACTCTCCCTAAAAGAAAAGCTTAAAGATCAAAACAATGAGAAACAATGTAAAACTGGAAAACTGGTTTTCAATAGAATGAGCAAAAACTGGATACATGCATTTTGTTCAAATATCTATGATTAAAGACTGAGCTTCTTCTTAGCTTTTTGCATGATCGAGTCATATCTTTTGCCTTGTCATACAAACGAAAATCTTCTTCAAGTTTGGAGTCTTCCTTTGAAAAGGTCTTGTTGTAGTCAACTAGACTACTTTCTTTCCATCTTCTCCATTGAATTAGCTTGGGTAAGCTTGAGTCCTCCAAATAGTACTTTTCAAATTCTGTTAGATCGGTTTTCATTTGTTCAACCTTGTCTTTAATCTTCAGTTTATCTTCAATCCTTCGATTCTTCTTATGTTGTGCAATTTTTTGCTTTGAGTAAATATCAGACAAAAAGTAGTTCAAGGATTCCTCAAATGTTCTGTCCTTGTATTTGGCTTTAATAGGATTGTAGTCTTTGATAAACTGTGTCCACAGATCCTTTGTAAGAGTAACTCTTCTGTCTCCAGGTTGATTGTATTTTGCAATAAGTTGATCTTCAGTTAACTCTTTCTTCAAAAATTTAGAATCTGATCTGTATCTTTGTAGTTCTTCTTCAAGTCGCTTCATTTCTCTGAGTAATTTCAGCTTTTCTTCTTCAGCTTCTCCCTTTTTGGCATCATACAACTGATTTACCAGGGCATGGGTTGCTTTTTGATCTTCTGAAATTTGTCTTTGAGAAGCAAGTACTTTCTTATGTTGAGCTTCTAACCCGTAGATATGCTGATTAATATGCCAATGAGCTTAAGCATGAGTTTCTCTATATACTGCGGTTGAATCTTCAAGTTGTTGTTTGAGTAAGACAATCTCTGAAGAAGAACTTGAACTTGATTTGTGAATCATCTCTAGTCTTGCATGAACCGAAACATCAGTTCTAGTTCTATAATCAAGATATCCAGAGATGTTTGATAAAAGACCATTCTGTATCTCTTTGACCGAGTACTATTTTCAAGTTTTCATGAACTTTGGCCAATTCCTCCTTAGATAGAAAATCAGAGGGATCATATGTAGCTTCCACTTGATCCTTGTCCTGAGTATCAATAACCATCAGTTGTCTGATTTCATCACCGCTGTCGATTGACGGTTGTCCGGTTTTCAAGCGACAATGCTTCTGGCGTGGGTACGCTTTTGCGTTCTTGGATGTTGTGATTGAGTGATTGCTTGCAAAACTATAGTATCATCAGCTTCTTTTCTTGACTTATCATGACCATCATCATCCTTTTTCTGGGAACTGTCTTTAGATGATGTGCCGATTCTCTTACGCTTGCTAACTCGGTAAACCTTTTGAAACAGTTGTCAAGAAATTCCTTAATAGGAAACAGAGAGTAAAGATCTCTTACTTCCAATTTCTCCAAGAGTGATTTTTCTTCAGTCTGTAAACTGGCATCACGAGAATCTTATGGTTGAAGTTTCATTTTCATCAGCCTTTATGACTTTGTCAGCTTCTTGCTAAACCATGACACAAGTCTATTTCCTAATAACTGACATGTGCCTGATGTGCTTTTTATGTCCACTTTGCATCCAACATAGTCTGAATCTGAGTAAGAAATTAGCTTGAATTCTCCTTCTTTCGAATACCAAATACCAACTCCATCTGTGTCTTTTAGATATTTCAAAGTTCTTTTCACAACTGTGAGATGGCTTTCCTTTGGTCTTGACTGAAATCTTGCACAAACACCGACAGTAAAAGATATGTCTGGCCTGCTTGCTGTAAGATAGAGTAAGCTTCCAATCATCCTTCTGTAGAGTGTTTGATCAACATCTTTACCTTCTTTATCTTCATCTAATCTGATGTTGGTCCCCATTGGTGTAGAAATTCCAGTAGATTTCTCCATACCAAACTTTTTGATAAGTTCTCTTGTATATTTGGTTTGATGAATGAAGATTCCATCGGCTAGTTGTTTAACTTGCAATCCTAGGAAATAATTTAATTCTCCCATCATACTCATTTGAAATTTGTTTTTCATCAAACTTGCAAATTCCTCACATAGCTGTTCATTTTCTGATCCAAAGATGATATCATCAACATAAATTTGAACAAGTAGAGTATCTTCTCCATTCTTCATCTTGAATAATGTTTTGTCGATTGTTCCTTTGATAAATCCGTTATCTACAAAAAATTGAGACAGAGTTTCGTACCAAGCTCTTGGTGCTTGTTTAAGTCCATAAAGAGCTTTCCTTAGTCTGAAAACTTTATCAGTTTGATCCTTGATTTCAAATCCAGGTGGTTGCTGAACATACACTTCTTCTTCAAGAATTCTATTTAGAAACGCACTTTTAACATCCATCTGATAAACTTTGAATTTCTTGTGAGCTGCATAAGCAAGAAAAAGTCTGATTGCTTCTAGTCTTGCGATTGGTGCGTAAGTTTCATCAAAATCTATGCCTTCGCTTGAGAGTATCCTTTGGCTACTAGTGCGGCTCGCTTTTAATGACATTTCCATCTTCATCAAGTTTATTTACGAAAACCCATTTGGTTCCAATGATATTGACATGAATCTGGTTTATCTACCGGTTCCATACTTGATTTCTCTCAAATTCATTTAGTTCTTCTTGCATAGCTAATATCCGGTCTGGATCTTTCAAGGCTTCTTCAAGTTCTTTAGGTTCCGATTGAGATAGAAAGCATGCTATCATCGCATCTAGTTGATGTCTTGTTCGAACTCCAGCTTGAGTATCACCAATAACTTGTTCTTCAAGATGATCTCTCATCCATTGATGTGTGTGAGTTTGTATCAGCTGATTTGTATTTTGTTCAACTGATTCTTCAAAAACTGGTTCTTGAATTTGTTCAACTGAGTCTGATTGATGTTGTTCAAGTTGTTGAGTAGTTGGAAGGCGAGGTGATCTTGATCTGAACATTCTCGAAATTTGTAGTCTTCCAACATCAATCAAACAGTTCGGTGTGATTGGTAAGCGAGACCGAGGAACCGGTTCTGGTTGGTCTTGATTGTTTCACCAGAAAATTTGGTTCATCAAATACTACATGTATTGATTCTTCATGCTTGAGTGTCCTCTTATTCAATACTCAATGCTTTTGTCGACACTTGAATATCCTAGGAAAATTCCTTCATCGACTTTGGGTTGAAAACGTGAAGTTGATCTTTTCCATTATTGTGTATGAAACATTTGCTTCCAAACGCATGAAAGTATGAAACATTTGGTTTTCTTCCATTCCAAATTTCATAAGGAGTCTTTTCATGTCTCTTGTTCATGAGAGCTCATTGCGAGTGTAACAAATGTCGCTTTTATTGCTTCGCCCAATATTTTTCAGGTAGTTTAGCTTCACAAATCATAGTCCTTCCAGGCTTCTTTGAGCGTGCCGTTTTCTTCTTTCAAATTTACACCATTTTGTTGGGGTGTTCTGTAGCGACAAGTTGGTGTAAAACACCATTTTCTTCACAATATTCAATAATCATTGTTGAGGAATTCGGTTCCTTTTATCAGATCTTATCTTCACAACTGAAACTCCTTTCTGATTCTGAAGTCTCTTAAGAAGTTTTGTGAGTTTTTGCTTGGTTTCACTTTTCTTGGTTAGAAAGATTACCCAGGTATATCTTGAAAAATCATCTACTACCACCAATGTATACTTATTTCCACTGATACTAATTGGTGTAATAGGTCCAAATAAGTCCATATGTAGCAATTCTAGATGTCTGGTTGTTGAATGCTGAGACTTAGTCTTGAAACTTGCCTTTATTTGTTTTCCCTGTTGACACGCATCACATAAGCTGTCCTTCTTATATGATATCTCTGGTAGTCCAATGACTAGCTGCTTCTTAACAAGTGTATTGATGTCATCAAAGTTGAGATGACTCAGTTTCTTGTGCCACAACCAACTGATTTCTGATTTGGTATGCACAAGCAAACAAGTTTCAGCGACGGCTGTTGTCCAATCTACCACATACATGTTTTCCTTTCTTCTTCCGGCTAGGACAACTTGATAAGCTGATTCGCTGATGACAACGCAGAATTCTTTATCAAAAGTAACTTTGTATCCTATATCACAAAATTGACTTGTGCTGAGTAGATTGTAGTGTAGTCCTTCTACATAGGATACATTCTTGATTGTAAGTCCATTTCTGATTAAGGTGCCAAAGCCTCTGGTGTAACCTGGTTTATCTTTACTTCCAAAATTAACTTTTGGTCCATTCTTTTCAACGAAATTATTGAGACAGTCTTTGCTCTTTGTCATGTGTCTAGAGCAACCACTGTCAAAGTACCATATATCCTGCAGTGAAAATTAGAAATTTTTAGGTACCCAACTCAGTTTGGGTCCATGAGGTCGATTGTCAAGTACAACTTTGGGAATATATCCTTTTGGAATTCTTCGGATATTGTTGCACTTGTTTTCATATATGTAAGCCACACTCCCATAGCATCTATGTTTTGGGTGTGTCTTATTTATATGATTTCTCGAATCTTCTGATCGTAATTTGTTTCCATGTTGATTTTTGTTATTAAAGTGGAGTGATAACCATCATTCCTTCAGATCGAGGTCTATATTGACCTTTTTATCGTGACTTATGCGCCGAGAAGCGAGATTAGTCCTCTCTTTGAGTTTTGGACTGAAACTTGTGATAAGTTTTCGGTCTGGAATGATTGTCATTATTAGTTTTAATAACAAATTCAGTAAAATTACAATCATCATCAGAGGGATATAACCTTCCTTTCCCCCTGAATGTGTGAATCTTTGAATGATTGACATTCTTGGATTTATTTTGATTGTAATTTTTCTGGTTCCTGACTTCATTGGTTTTTGTGGATCTGGCAGTTGATTTGCCATGTCGGTTTCCATTGAATACAGCTGGTCTACCATTTGATTTAGTTTTGTAGGTAGATACTGATTTGTCTTCTTAGAAAAGCGATTTATCTGTGTGATATCTTGCTTTCTTGGTTCAAACAATTTTCTCGATTTGTGGAACTTGCTCAACTACAAACTTAATACCGTTTTGGTACTCGGCCAATGACATTGCTAGTTCCATTCTTGAAGATTGTTGTGTATCAAATCCTAACCCGATTTTGTCTCCATATGGCTTTCCGATTTGAATCCAGTGAATTGAACTTGATTGAGCAAACGATTGATTTGTTTGCTGCGATGCAAGAGATCGATGGCGATCTTTGAATCTTTCCTTTATCGATTTTAGTCGGTTTCAACATTTTTAGTTCAGACTTCAATCTTTCAACTTCAAGAATTAGACTTTCTTTCGGCTTTGATTGATTCATAACCGGCTTGTATGGTTACTAAATTGATTCATCAATTCATCAAGAGTTTCTTCTAATTCTAGATTTTTTTGGATCGTGAGTCGAATCGAAGAACATGCATTCATCATGGAAATCTGAGTGAGGAGTATTTAGAGTTTGATTCACATACCTCATTTGGATCTTCCATGTGTGTCATTAAAGGCGTGTCATATGATTATCTTTCAAGATCGGCTTCATAATCGATTCATCTCCAAAGAAGAAGTGCTCTTCTACCAACTCTCCTTGGTGGTGTCTTCTTGATCGATTCGGACATTCACTTTATAGTGTCTGGTTTCTTGCGGTTGAAACAGAGGTATTCATCGTCTTTTCTTTTCTCAGGATTCCTTTTGATGAACTTTTGAGTGACTGGATGTCCACTCTTCATTCTTCGAATTCTGTTCATCATTAGAGCCATTTGTTCTTCCATTTCATCCAATTCATGAATATTGTTAGATGAGTTTTCTTGAATCTCATTTGATGCTGCTGCAAGTGCTGTGGTCTTTGGTTCTTCCAGAGCTTTGATTATTGCAGCTGTGGTTGTGAAATCTTCACTGAATTCATAAGCTTTCAGATCTGAAAAGATCTTGAATGAATCTTCTACATCAAGTCTCCTGGATTCTTCCATAGCAGTGACCTTCATTTTCCAGCACATTGGCAATGCCTTCAATATTCTAGTGTTGATGACTTTCTTTGAGTATTCAATCTTAAGTAGATCTAGTTCATCCATAATAGCACTGAATCTTGTCTCCATTTGATCAATGGTTTCTCCAGATTTCATCTTGAAATTCTCAAACTTTTGCTTTGCAACGGAAATTTTATTTTCCTTGATTGAATCTGTTCCTTCACAAACTAACTGAAGTTTGTCCCACATTTCTTTGGCAGTTGTGCATTCTTTCACCTTCAAGTACATGTTGCTGTCAAGGGTTCTGAGGATAAAGTCCATGGCAACATTGTTGAGATTGTTTCGCTTGCGATCATCACTAGTCCATTCAGATTTGGGTTTTGGAACTCGAACTTGTCTGTCACCTTCAGTTTGCATGTAGGTGATCTGGATTGGTCCATCAGTGAGTACATCCATCATTTCATCATGAGTAGCTGCTAGGAATGCACGTGATACGACGTTTGTATTCATCAAATCATCCATGTTGCACATAAGCATTTGTCTTGCATATTGATTGTTATCCATTGTGAGTGAGTGAAGAGCGATGTAGATTAATTTAAAATCGAGCTTTCAAATAAGAACAACTAGAGGATAACGAGCAAATGATATACGGTTAAAGAAACATCGCTCCGATACCAATTGTTGGTCCCTTGGAAAGGTGACACAAGTTTAGAGGGGGTGAATAAACTTGTCACCAAAACTGAATTTAAAAGCAGTTAGGGTTCGAGATAAAACTTGTGTGGAGTTGAGTCGACTAAGCCGAGATTAAGTCAAGCGACTCAAATGGCCAATCAGCGCGGCGGATATAATTTTAGCCTTTATATTGATCTTGTTATTCTGCATTGTGGCGAGTGTTGTGAATCGAATTCGGTGAGTGTCATTTGTATGATTGTGAGATGTATAACAATCAAGTATCACAATCTTTGTAAGTAAATGCTAAATAAATAAGTAAATGCATAAAGTAAATAAGGCGGATGTTATAGAGGTTCGGTGTGGTGTAATCTCAGACGCCTCTCTCTTCCCTGTAGTGCGGAGGAAAATTCCACTAGAACTTCTTGAGGTGAATGGACAAAAAGTCCTAAACGATAGTCCTTGGCTAATCCCTAGCTTCACTATCTAAACAATTGTAGAACAGGTAGAATTGTTTGCTCTCTCCAAGTGCTTGAACCCACTGGTCCTTAGAGGTAGGATTGCCTCTTCACCACTACCACCACAAACACAGTCTACCCGATCGCTTGTCACAACTCGTCCTTGACAAAACCTTCCCGGTTTGCTTCACAGTCTAAACCTTTGAAATAGAATCAAAGTTAATGTGAGAATCAATAAATTGATTCTTGTTTGTGGTTCTTCGTAGAGTGTTGAATTCTTGATAAATTCTTTGTAGCTTTGAACACTTGAAGAAATACTAGATATGATCTTGTTATAGTTCAGAGATGATAACAATTCAAATAGAGTGCACAAATTGCTTGTTGATTCTTGTATATATTCTTAGTCTCTCCTTTTTTTTTGTGCAAAGTCTTCTATTTATAGTGTGAAGTCCAATGTTCATCTGACTTTGATTTGAATTGTATCAACGTATATCTTGCAACGGTTATATTTTCTGACCGTTCCTGCTGTGTTAGTGACTCATCCAATGAAATTTCTTTCTTTACAACGTTCGATTGTACTTTCAGTTTGTTGGATCATTTGAATTATAAAACTGAGTTTCCTTGTCAGTTTTTCATCTATCGATTTCTAATCGAATTGGAGCATTAATCGAGATTTTATTCTTCTTCAAAAATCAAGATTACTCGCTTTTATCTGATTATAATTGACTTAATCGAGTACACCATGATACATTTATCATCTAAGAATTCATTGTCCTTATGATTCTTAGGTCTTCACACAAGATCCATAAAGTCGATTTCAGTCACCACAATCTTGCTCGAAGTTCAACTTCTGATCTCGACTTTTAATCTTCATAATCGAGTTTAAGCCCTCGATTCTTCATTCTTCAATAATCGAGTCTGTGTGTCCCTCGGTTCTTCCATCTTCTAGATAAGCCAACCGAGTCTCAGAACTCTCGGCGAACTTACCTTCTTTCAAGAGTGTATTCTCGAGTCGCTTTGTTTGTCTTGATGATTTCGATTTCTAATTGATTCCTGGTTTTCAGTTTTACGACACACTATCAATTACGGTGCTTGTCTGATGTAACTTATACAAAAATCAGACTCTAATAAAACTTATACATTCAGTTCTAGACATCTTTTAGCTTTCCACTATAACAGCTGGCTTCAACACTTCATCAATGGGGTTAAGATAACATTATAATAAATAAGATGAATTATCATCAAAACATAAATTTTATTTCCAACAATAACTAAAAAAGTGTGAGAGGACCACAACATAGTGAAGGAATGGACCCCTTTGAGCTTAATGTAGGCAGAACGATCCTATATTTTTAGCGGAGATATCTGAAATGCAAAAATGAAAGAAATTGCTGGAAGACACGTCTATAAACATTATAACTTGATAGGAATCAAGATCCTTATTATACTACAATTATGTGTAATGTCTAACAAAAAGGTCATGCTTTTCCATTTTATATGTAATGCATCACCTCTGGACCAGAGCTGATGGAAATGAAAGCCAAATGACTTTACACCCACTAAAAAACATCATGACTTATATTATACAAACTGTATAGATAGAGTAATATCTAGATAGAACCTCATGAATTATGCAATTCACCTGCAAACCCGCACAAATGCAAATCACCTGCAAATACTATGTCTTTAATTCATGTAGCCATAAGGTGAAATAAATTTGTCAAAAGCAATAAAATAACACATCACCCAGATTGACGGAACGTTTTTAGCAAATCAAACAATACTTCACCTCAAAATAACTAAGTTGTCCAATTTCCTTGTACTATATCCTTGTCCATACATAATCCGTACTGCATAAATTTGCATAAAAATAGAAAAAATAAAAACTAAAATCTGTAAGAATTTTGACCTTCAGATGGATATAGTTTGGTCTGATGTTTGAATGGCCTTTTGAATCTGCCTTGAGATCCTCTTAAAGGATTCTTCCATAATTACTCTTCTCCTTGCTCTGTCACAATTGAGTAAAATCTTATATGGTCCATAAATCTTATAATACGAAAGCACTCAATCTTGCAAAATAACCCACCGAGGTTGCCACCCTTTCCCATAATTTACCCACTTATGCAACATACCTGAAGCGCCACATGTCTTCTGCGCCATTATCCCAGTACTCACCGTCAATTGCGGTAACTCCCTCCTTGACAAAACATCAAGAAAAAAGAAT
Organism: Gentiana macrophylla; assembly: GCA_026214975.1. Lineage (NCBI taxonomy): Eukaryota > Viridiplantae > Streptophyta > Magnoliopsida > Gentianales > Gentianaceae > Gentiana > Gentiana macrophylla. Next base: position 101,884,676 of record CM047813.1, read on the forward strand.
CACACGGATCAACGATGTTTCGAATTTGTTTTTATCACAAAAATTAAGGGAAATTGAGCATGCTTTAAAAGTTTTTTATCAGAAAGATTTGAAAGCCGACATTTATCTAAATCAAATGAAGAGAGAAAAACATATGCGTAAAAATATCACAAATACCATCAACAATCTATTTTTAAATACAGAAATTACGACATGGAATAGGCATACCTTTTCATACACAGCGACTCCTTAACGGGGTGTACCAGGCATCCAGATTCCATTTTGGAATGGGTGGGAAGATGACGACACAATCAATAAGTCCACTCCATTCGCCACCGAAAGACCCTAATTTCCTACCTGAGAACCGACCATTGAACAAAAGAGTAACCAAATTAAGAAAATCAGTGTGAAATAAAATAAAAAGGCGAAGATGAAATTTGAGAGGTATACAGAGATTCAACCTCAATCTGCATTTGCGTACTGCTGTGTGTTGACTTGGAATGCCATCCATGCTTTCATGGGGAGATGAAGAAACGGCCGAGTTGGTAATGTGGAATTGAGAAGGAATGAAATGATGTTTAGGGTTTCGTTCAACAGGTAAGGAAAAAAAAGGAAAAAAAGAAAAAATAAATAAATAAAAGAAAATTCTACCGTGTTCTAAAGCCGGGTTGTGGACGGATTCGGGTCGGTTTTTACGGGCTAAATTGAGGGGAAACGGGCTAAATTGCTTCCTCTATATATATATATATATATATATATATATATATATATATATATATATATATATATATATATATATATATATATATATATATATATATATATATATATATATGTGTGTGTGTATATGTGTATATATATATATATATATATATATATATATATATATATATATATATATATATATATATGTGTGTGTGTGTGTGTGTGTGTATGTGTGTGTACACAACATTATATTATCATATTTTTCAATTCAGATGATCATATAAAACCATGTAAATTATTTTATTTCATCTTGTCATAGGTCCTATTAGGATGGCATCAAACTACTTGTGTGAGGTAGTTGATTGAAGTATTAATAGATCATGGACTGAGATATTAGTTATTTACATTTAGTGATAATTGAGGGGGACCGACGAAAAGTTGGTTCACTATGGTGATCAATTCTGATGTGATCCGTGACCGAATCATATCCGAAAATGCATGTGGATTTGACTGAAGGCACCAACAAGATGAGCACCGCGACCCTTGGCTAACCCGTAGCCAAAAACCTTGGTATAATTGGACACCCACAAGGTTCGCTCACAACCTCAATAAGTCTCGTTTGGAATCCACCAAACACCGGTGTCGGAATCCACCAAACACCAACGTGAGAAAACTCACAAAGCTTAAAAGTTTCAAATATATTTATATCAAATCAAAATTTGTCTGTTTATTACAATGACTCTAAATGCATTTATATAGGCTACATACTTTAAAACCAATTTCTAATTTAGCAATGTGGGACAAAATAAAGATAAATAAAAGTAATAACAAAAATAAAAGATTGTCTAACCAATGTGGGATAATAAAATATAACTAAAATAAATAAATGACTCCAAATAAATTTAATATGTGTTTTCTTCAACGGGAATCACATCATTCCCTCCCGGCTCCGAAAGGATTCGACCTCAAATCAAAAGGATGTCATATAACACAGCAACAAGGACAAAATAGGCCGAACCAACAATGAACACCAATGATATGCCTGGATCAAATACAAGGCGGACATACCACTTCAAATCAATTGGTCTTCGAGTTGTTGAGGCATACATCGCCAATGAAACCAACGAGTAGTAATGTTGTGAGTGCGCATTGCAAATAATGTTCTCTAGGTCAACAACATAATCATAAGGATGAGAATCCAGATAAACTGCAAAAGGATCAATGAAGGTGTGCTTCGGTTTTCCATCAATATCAACTGGGACAAGAACATCAATAGGCAATATATTGGCTGGATTGGCTATATCAGTTAGCCCTGTTTTCTCCTCAACTAGATGATCATCATGTACCTGCAAAAAAGATATGATAGAGCTCGAACAAGGGACTAATGAGAGAGAATCAACTTCAATTCCTCTATCTCGTCCGACACGTTCTCAGCCACAATTGGAGGTGTACGCGCATCATCAATCCCCGCTACTTTCGACTCATTCTCAATATTCATCTCCACCACACTCGTATCGTCATTGTTTTTCACTTCAACCAAGTCTTTTTCGCTCGCTGATTCACGTTTCAAACGAGCTTCCTCGTCGATTCTACTCAGTTCTTGCAATAAATCAGGGCAATCATAATAGTGATGATCACTCCCTTTACAATAACCGCAAAATACTGAAAACACCTCTATAGAAGTTTTTTTAACCACCTCTGTACCACCACGGTTACCTCTACCACCACATTACCTCTACTACCGCGTTTATCTGTTAACATGTCTTGAAATTGAGCCTTCATCTCTTCAAAATTTCTATTCATCTGATCATTAAAACGTCGTTCGAATATCCGAAAATAGACATCTATAGGACTCTCCTTTGACATTACTCAAGATCAAAATTCACCAATAAGTAGTAAACGGCAAGTATCCAAAATGTCCAAACAAAAATATTCGATTTTTTGGTTTTGAGAGATGTACTAGAAATCACGGGTGTGATAAAAATCACAAGTAGGTGTGATACCCACGTCAATTTGGCTGCTGTTTTTTTTTTAACCAATCAGAAAGAAAAGAAAAGGAAAAATATCAAATACGGAACAATTTGGGTCAACGTCGGATGTTTTATTTATTTTTATTTTTTTTGGGTGATGACGGTCAAATTATACCCGTAAAAGTCATCAACGTTGACCTTAAATCGAGAGTAATAATATGTATTTTATATTAAATCACCTGTTTATATGGATTATTTAATGTTATGTGATTTATAAAATATAATTTGGTATTTATCCATTTTTTATGGTATTTATCTGTTTTTATTTATAAATTGGTATTTATCCGTTTTTATTATATTTATCCGTTTTATTTAAATATGATTTATTTTGGGATGAATATTTATTTTGTAGATTTGGATAAATTATGGAGGATAAATACAAATGGAAGAATTAAATCTCAAGATAAATCCAAGATGCATTGAAGATAAATATCGGATAAGCACGAAAAGATCGGATAAGCATGACAAAAGCCGGCAAACCAATCCGAAGAGAGGCGTCGACTTTGGGACACGCACCTAGAGGGGGGGGCGCATTTTTGCACCTTATTTTGAGATCGGCCGAGAGTTATCTCTTATTTGTTTTGATATTTTGATGTATATCTCTTAATTAGCTTGAACCCCTATAAATAAAGGCATGCATGTACACGCCAAACACACTTCTTTACACAATACATTACACTTCTCAGTTTATAATAAAATCTTCAGTTTTTCTTAGAGCAGTTTTTATGCAAGATCTGCAATAATGTAAGTTCTTGTATTTATTTGTTCTTAGTTCTTTGTAATTAAGTCCCCAATTATTGTTTATTGTTTGAGGTTGTTCGTTCTTCACCGAACGATGTAGATCTAAGGATACGATATGAGGCAGTGGGGATTCCTTGTCTATAAGGATCCACACGCTCAGATTTGTTATCCGGTGACCTATAGATGACTTTGGTATGATCGACAACCGTGTTTTTTAGATCTATATAATTGCTTTATGAGTCTCTATTTTATCAGTTACGTATGTAGAAACGCTAAGATTTAGTTGTTCGTCGCGTCAATCTAGCCACGTCTTTATGGTGTGATTGTCTACCTAGAATTTCTTATCTTAGTAGGTATGGCTACGGCTACGTTGCTCGTCTGTTTTAATTAGCGTATTATTAGGAAATACCAATATAGGGCTCCTAGGTCGGCTCATGAATTGATCTTCCGGGACTTTCAATGAGATAGAGATGCTGCTCAGTATTTGGGAATTGTCGACACCTAGTTATATCGTAAATCGTAGATTAACATGAGACCGTCCAGTAATTGTTAATGGGACGAGAGATCGATGCGATCGTCTCAGGAAATACGCTGAACAAAGGAATGTTGCCTAGGTGAGGAATACGGTTAATATCGGCATCCCTAGTTTTGTAAGCGTGCAAGTCATATGAGATGGAGGCCGAAAAAGCGAAGTCACGTGATGTAGCATAGTGATCTAGATGGCCTACCCGGAGCTAGATCTAGTTTAGGGGATGACTCCCGTAGCCACTATAAAAGAAATACGAATCGGATTAATAGTCGTCGAGTCTAGCTTAATTATATAGAATCTCTAGATCCAAACGATAGCATGATAATTGGGGAGGTTAATTACGTGTTTTTATTTGTGTTGTGTCGAGTCGTGTCATTTACCTTTCTTGTACTTCGTTGGTCATAGACCGCTTTGTGTCCTTGACATGGATGATTAGTTGTTTGTATATAAATGATCCACAATTTGGTTCCCTGTGGGATCGACCTTGATTCATTTATATTTATACTACGATGGACCTAGTCCTCTTGCTAGTATTGGTTTTGGTGGTCAAGTATTTTAATTTCACTTGATCTACGTCATCATTGGGTAGTGAAAAGCAGAAGAAGATTGGTTGGGAAAATTAATTACTCTTTCTTTTTCCAACCTAGGGCCTGCTGCTACCAATCAACTATACGTACCAATAGAATAAATCATGGGATCACACCGGAGGGCGAAAGAATTGCTGGCAAAAATTGGACTTTTTTTTTAATATAAGAGGAACGCAACAGGTATAGGAAAAAAGAAACTGGTTTTTTTTAATATGGAGCAGAAAAGAAAACGAGTGAAGAAACTGGGAAAAAAATTGATATTGAACGAAGCAGGATTTTTTTTTTGATATTGAAAGGAAAAAGAAGTGCAGAAAATAAAAATGGATATTTGGATACTGTCAGTGTCTGTCTCTGATACCAACTGATGTGATCCGTGACCGAATCATATCCAAAAATGCCTGTGGATTTGACTGAAGCACCAATAAGATGAGCACCGCGACCCTTGGCTAACCCGTAGCCAAAAACCTTGGTATAAATGGACACCCACAAGGTTCGCTCACAACCTCGATAAGTCTCGTTTGGAATCCACCAAACACCGGTGTCGGAATCCACCAAACACCAACGTGAGAAAACTCACAAAGCTTAAAAGTTTCAAATATATTTATATCAAAACAAAATTTGTCATTTATTACAATGACTCTAAACGCTTTTTTATACTGCGCTTACATACTTTCAAAACCAAATGCTTAATTTAGAATGTGGGACAAAATAACTATAAATAAAAGTAATAACAAAAATAAAAGATTGTCTAACCAATGTGGGATAATAAAATATAACTAAAATAAATAAAAGACTCCAAATAAATTTAATATGTGTCTTCTTCAACGGGAATCACATCAAATTCTCCCAATGTACCGGAGAATTTGGTTTTACTGTGGTGCACAAGTAGAGTGGTACACGAGTGAATTGATGTGGTGCAAATAAAGGCCCCCTTAATTACTAGTGTCGATATTCATAGACATATCGAGCCAATAAAGACTTAGAAAATCGACTTACATTCACACACATATATCCGGTTCCGGTTTGGTCCAGTCTTTATCTCTGAAAACCAAAACCAAATTGCTTTTCACGGTTTGTTTTTTTACAATAAAAAAAGTAATCAAAAAAATCATGGTTTACATATTTTCGATTTGAACCGATTTGGTTCGACCGGTTGGTTTGGTTTCCGATTTTTTTTTGTTCACCCTATGTATTTCTATGAATTTCAAATTTGTTTTTTTTTTTTTTTTTGTGTGTGGGAACAAACTTGTCAAATTTGTTAGTGGAAATATTTTCACAAGGTCCAATTACTAAAATTACAATCCAATTTTAATCTTGACCATCTAGACTGGACCATAGTCACCCCGAAAGTACTACTTATAGTTTTATTGTTTTTGTTTTTTTTATTTTAAAGTCATCAGTATCCGAAACCAACTGATCCGATTATTCCGGAGTTTATCGAGGGTCATGCCGAACCTTTCTATGTATTTTCGAGTCACTTAACACTTGAACCAAACTACTTGTTTAGTACTATTTACAATTTTGCTTAATTAGCTATGAGCAATTATCAGTGAATTGGTTTCTGAAAAAAATTATCAGTGGATTATTATTAATTTTATTATAATCACAATGATGATGATCTTTTCATACAAAATTTGTCTTATTACACAATATTTTGTTTTTCAATTTTGCCTTTATTTTTTTTGATTTACGCGCCTACATTCTAACCGGAGTTTGGTCAGATAATAGGACATTATACCTACCCAAATGTGGTCAGAACAATTTAGTTTATTCGGCGACGTGATCGTGAAAGCATTATATGTTTGGCGCTAAAATGGTCGACATCGTTTTCAAATTTTTTATAGCGACGTTTTATATTCTCACTGAGATAGGGTTATACCTCTTGAAATGTGGTGAGAATAATTTAGTTTATTATTCGACGAGCGTGGTCGTGAAAGCATTACGTGCTCTTCGCATTCAGAATGGTCCGACACGTTTTGAAATTTTGAGCCGTGGTCATATTCTGACTAGAAATAGGAGCGGATAACGTTATTTTTCGGCCTGTAAAACGGTACGTATTGTTTCTCAAGCGTCCATAATAATGTCTCTTTATTCAGACCAAAAATTGGTCTACAATATTGCCCTTGAAATGTGTAAAACATGTTTTATGTGAAAATACAGTTTTTATTTCCCAATGTGAGTAAACGTGACAGGGCTGGTTTTCAATTATTCCATTGGAACAGTAAAATCCTCAAACCCCTGAAGCAGAAGGCGATGAATTCAATTCGGAGATGAAGAATCGTTGCAAGCTCCATCTCCTCATCCTCTGCCAATTCTCTTGACAATGTAGCTCATTTCTAATTCCTCTTTTTATTTTCACACCACAATTCTATTAATGGCTTGCCATTGCTACCTTTTCAATTCAAATTCATCCTCCTTTCTATCTCCGCTAATTCAATTGAAATCCTATCCGAAAACCCAAAAAGCCGTTCACAGTAGCGTAATTTCTTGCAACCACCACATACAAGATTGTAGGAATAATGAAGAAAAAGAAGAAGAGGATTCAAAATTGAAAGCAGCTCATCAGTTGAACTTATTGAATCTTTCCGTAACTTTGACAGTAATCTCATCTGCGTTTCCCCGGCCTTTATTGGCTGCCAAACTCTCAGAAAAGAAGCGTTCGGCTAAAAAGGTCGAAGCTTTAACCCCACAAGAACTTAAGAAATGGTCACAAGGGCTTCCTACTGTGACCGATAGGATACCCTATTCCCAGATTCTTGATTTGAAGAAAGAAAATAAGCTTAAAAACATAATTAAACCTCCTAATGTTGGTTTCAAGGAACGGCCCGAATTGGTTTTGGCTGTTCTGGAAGATGCTAAGGTTGTTAGGATTGTATTGCCCTCTCTTGAAGCTGACCCCAATTTCTGGATGGAGTGGGATGCGTTGAAACTTGATGAAGTATGCGTAAATGCTTATAGTCCTCCGATTAAGAAACCGGAGGTTCCTTCGCCGTATTTAGGATTTTTGGGGAAAATCCCATTTTGGATGTTTTCGTTTGTGAAGCCTAAGCCACAGTCTAAGAAGGCTTTGGAGCTGAAGAGGATGAGGATGGAACTTAAGAGGAATGCTCAGGAGGAACTGGAGAGGAATAGAGCAGAGAGGGAGATGATGGAGAAGGCAATGAAAATGGAGAAGAAAATGGAAGAGAAAAGGAAGAGGAGGGAAATTCAGAAAATTAAACATGAGGAATCGATGCGGAAAGCAAAGCAGAGTTCTCAGGATATGTCAAGGTTCTGGTCTAGATTAGCTAATGATTCAAATGTTGCCACGGCGCTTGGGGTAGTTTTTTTCGTTATATTTTATAGGACAGTTGTTTTGAGTTATCGGAAACAGCAGAAGGATTATGAGGATAGGTTGAAGATTGAGAAAGCAGAGGCTGAGGAGAAAAAAAAGATGAGGGAGTTAGAAAGAGAGATGGAAGGATTTGAGGGTGAAGATGATGAGGAAGAAGGGGAAGAAGGGGAAGAAGGGAAAGAGGGGGAGCAAACTTCAGCTATGAAGGTGGCTATGCAGTTCATGAAGTCTGGTGCTCGTGTCAGGAGGGCTCGCAACAAGAGGTTACCACAGTATTTAGACAGAGATGTGGATGTAAAGTTCACTGATGTTGCTGGACTTGGGAAAATCCGGGAAGAACTTGAAGAGGTTGTGAAGTTCTTTACCCATGGAGAGATGTATAGGAGGAGAGGAGTAAAAATACCAGGTGAGTGTTTTGCACAGTTTGATTAGTTCGTCTAGTTGAGTAGTTACTTTCTCTGAATAAATCCACTTTCTGCAGTTTTATTATGATGTGCATACTTCAACATAATGTGCATTAGTTTATTCTGTTGGATTTTTCAACTATTATCGTCAAGTGTGAATCTTGGAGCTTGTGTGGTCCTTTTCTTTTCTTTTCTTCTTATAAGGATTGTGCATATTCAAAAGAGGTGCAACCCCAAGACCCCCATGCTGCTGGGAGCTGTAGTCTACACTGGTTTTTGCCTTGTGCAAAGTGTGTACTTTGTTTTCTAGAGCTAGTTATTTTGGTCTATGTATGGAACCTTCTTTGATCTACTTTCTGGTATGCATGTGTGTCTGTATGCATACATATGTTTGTGAAACATTAAACTTTCTGCATTTTAGATCATGGTGAATCCTCTGGTGTTGTGTGTTCCATTCCACAGTCTCTCATGTTTTCAGGCTCAATATTGTGCATGTCAGAAGTTATTTGGGTACTGTTCATACTAGTATCTAGGTTCTGCTCAGTGAGGCATCATAGAGTAAGATTTTTCCAAACGTGATCTTTCTTTGTTTCTGCCCTTTCTTCATTGACAATGCTTCCAGGTGGTATACTTCTTTGCGGTCCACCTGGGGTTGGGAAAACGTTGTTGGCCAAAGCAGTGGCCGGGGAGGCAGGGGTGAACTTCTTCTCTATTTCTGCATCTCAGTTTGTAGAAATATATGTTGGTGTTGGTGCTTCTCGGGTTCGAGCTCTTTACCAAGAAGCAAAGGAAAATGTGAGAATACTTGCCCTTTTCATGCATGAAATAACTTGGAATTGAGATTATCATTCCCACTTTGTGCATTTTGTCCCTCATTTCATCATCATCATCATCATCCTGTTCTTTGAATAGGCTCCATCTGTGGTCTTCATCGATGAGTTGGATGCTGTTGGGAGGGAACGTGGTTTGATTAAGGGCTCTGGTGGTCAAGAGCGTGACGCTACTTTAAATCAGGTTTCTTGACTCTTATTATCGATCTTTGCTTTCGATTTTGCAGCTGATGTTTGATGCACAACCTTTATGTGTTGTCCCAGCTTCTTGTTTCCTTGGATGGATTTGAAGGCAGAGGTCAAGTTATAACCATTGCCTCCACAAACAGGCCTGATATTTTGGATCCAGCCCTTGTCAGACCTGGTCGTTTTGATCGGAAAATATTTATACCTAAGCCTGGATTGATAGGTCGAATCGAAATTCTCAAGGTGTGGGCCCATCTGTCCTGTAACTAGTGATTCATCACTGTGTTGAAGTGTGTTATGTATGGAACTCTTCTCTAACTCACTGTCCTTATTTCTTTCACCTTATCATAATAGGTACATGCTCGTAAAAAACCAATGGCTCCAGATATTGACTACATGGCTGTTGCAAGTATGACTGAGGGAATGGTTGGTGCTGAGCTGGCTAACATCGTGGAGATTGCTGCTATTAACATGATGCGCGACAACAGAACTGAGGTATTCAGATGCAAATGGCACGACCATGTTGTCCATTTGATGCGATTAAATGAGCTTTTTTTTTTTTTTGTTTTTGCTTGTTGCCAAAACTAATTAACGGGCATTCTATAATTGAGTGCATGTCTGAGAGGCTGGATCAGACCAGAGTCAATGTGGTTATAACTTTAGATTATGCTTATCCTTCAGCCTCATTTTTTTTCGTGTTGTTGTGTTCGTAACGGGTGGCAAGTTAGGGGAAACGAAGATCGAATGACTTGTCATTATGGTTATGAAAGTTGAATCATTATGAAGCTACAAAGATTCATGCATTTCACAGATAACCACGGATGACTTATTGCAAGCTGCACAAATGGAAGAAAGAGGGATGCTTGATAGAAAAGAGAGAAGTCCTGAGAAGTGGAGGCAAGTCGCCATTAATGAAGCAGCAATGGCTGTTGTTGCTGTGAACTTCCCTGACCTGAAGAACATAGAGTTTGTATGTCTCTTGCCCTCAACTTGCTCCTGAGTTTTTGAACTGTGAAATATATGCTACATCAAACCATATGTTGGGATTTCAGTAATGGATAAAGACATTATTTGATCCCTTGTGTTTCATGATTGTATTAATTTATTCCTGATGTTTAAACTGGACGGGTCCCTCTTCTTTGTAAATCGGTACGTTTTTAGTCCATTGTGCCACAAGTCAGCTCGATTCTTGAGTATTGAGAATCCTCCTATGCTAGACCGACACGTGGCACAATGGAAAAGGGACGAAAAATGTCAAGTCTAAACATCCGGAATAAAAGTTAAAAAACCGCGAAGCATAAGTACCAATAGTGTCTTTACTCCTTTCTGTAATTCTTTTCTAGGGGCACAGATTATTCTTTGTTATGAGAAATTTTCTGCTAGCTTGTGAATGTATACTATACTGAACCAACATGATATATATGTATTGCATGATGTTTTTCTGTGGGTAGTGGGGGTGGGGATGGGTGTTGAGACAATCAATTATTTCAGAGTGCAACATATAATTCGTTTATGGGCTCATTATTCGGTTATCTCCAAATTATGACTTCTGACTTGAAGGTAACCATTTCTCCAAGAGCTGGACGGGAATTGGGTTACGTTCGCATGAAAATGGATCATGTCAAATTCAAGGAAGGAATGCTGAGGTATACCTATAAAATCGTGGAACATGTTATGTTTTATTGCACGAAATTATTTCAAAGGGTTCTGTGGTACTTTGTGAACTTTAGGACCTTACTCATGGTCTATGCTTTCGTATTGTCAAATGTGTATGTATATTCCAGTGTTCAATATAGTTGACAATGTCTGATCTTCTGCAGCCGGCAATCGCTTTTAGATCACATCACTGTTCAACTAGCACCACGAGCAGCTGATGAGCTATGGTTTGGGGAGGGACAGGTAACAATAAATTAATACCTGAATTTATGCATGTATATCATGACCATAGGTAACTACCTGGTTCTAACCTTGAAAACAACCTCTTGTAGAAATATAAGGTATTCTGATGAAGGATTATGATGAATTGCTTCTCGGGATTGACCTAAAAATGTCTGCTTGTAGAATAACCGTCACTTCTTTTTCTTCCAGTTGAGTACAATATGGGCAGAGACAGCAGATAATGCTCGGTCAGCTGCTCGAACTTACGTTCTGGGAGGACTTTCTGAGAAACATTATGGGTTGTCTAACTTCTGGGTTGCTGATCGTTTAAATGTAAACTCCTAATTTTCTCTCTTTATAGGATTTCCAAAAAAACTATTTATTTATCATTAAGATTCAAGAAGTGATGGTTTTACTCTGAAATTGTGGATTTCTAGGGCATTGATTCTGAGGCGTTGCGGATTTTAAACGTGTGCTATGTACGTGCAAAAGAGGTACTAATCTGTGATTGTATGATGTATCGGAAACATATGTGTATAATCATGTATAATAAAAGAAAAGTGCTTATAGTTATAGTTGTGTGATTCAATTTTGAATCCAGATCCTTAGTCAGAACAAAGGGCTTATGGATGCAGTGGTTGAAGATCTAATTGAAAAGAAAAGTCTGACAAAGCAAGAGTTCTTTAACTTGGTTGAGAGGCATGGGTGCCTTCTACCAATGCCACCAACTATAGTTGATATCCGTTCTTCTAAGCGGTCGCAGTTGCAGATGCAAGACGCGAGTGTGAAAGCAAAGGAAGCGTCTCTTGGGAGTGTGTGAAGTTTTCTCGGTTTTCTTGTTGAAATCTCAGGTTCAGTGGTGGTGCATGGTCACACTCATATGAGAGAAACGGAGAATCGTATTTCCAAAATTCCAAAGTATCTTCTGCAACACTGAATGGTACAGTGTCTTGTATCCGAAGTTCCAAACATATGTGCAGTTGATGATCCTGAATGATTTCAAATGGTTATTCTATACACTCTGCATGGCCATGACTATGGCTATGGCTCTAACCCTGAAGAATTTTTTGGTAGATGTTTGTAGAGCTTAGTTTTCTTTTACTTAAAAATATTTTATTAACTTATTTGTAGTAGACTAGCAAAATAGACAGCAAAATGGACGTGCTTTGCACGTGTTCTGCTAAATTATTATTTTAAAATATTCTCTGATAGTATATCTATATTGTTGACTGTGAGTTTAATTTATAAAATAAATATATGTTAATTAATGACAATTGTTATACAATGATTTTATGCTTGGTATAATTGTTTTATTTCTCGTGCTCATACGCAATGAATCAAACTCGTCAAGTTACATTTTCATTCTTTTAAATACAATAAGGTTTTTTAGTTATAAAATCATGTATTTTATTGGTATCAAATGAAGATTTGTCTCAAATATATGGTACTCCCTCGGTCTCGCAATATAGGGGCTTTTGAAATTTACACACAGCTTAGGAAAATTAATAAATGAGTTTTTTTATATTTTATTTTATTTTATTTTAAATTTCAAGGTGAAATATTGTATTGTTTTCTGGGAGTGACATATAATATTGCATTGTTTAATATAAAAGTGAAAACAATGCATTTAATATTGAATTGAGATGTGAGAAAACCTTATATTATGGGACAAAGCCAAAAAAGCTAAAATCTCTATATTTCGGGGACGGAGGGAGTATATCTTTAACCGCTAAGTTCTTTCTAATCTAATATAACGTGTTGATTTTTTTTTGTAAAGTTTTAATTGCATATATGTTATACTAACATTCCATTACAATTGCAACTACTTTTTTGTTAACAAATTTACTATCAATCAAATTTAATGATCATAAAGACAGAGAATCAGTAATTGTGTCACATGAGTATTAATGAGTTATATTTATCTTAAGATAAAACTAATTGTACAAGCAAAAAAAAAACCACACGAATTGATTGATATTTATTTTGTTCATTTAAGTATTATTCATGCTTTATTTCACGCTTTTGTGATACTATTTGCCTCTTCTTCTCAAGTAGAATACAGTGGTTGAACTTGGTCAACATGTCCACTACTACCATGATGACTTCCTTTCTTTCAGACTTTGGAAATCCTTTTATAAAATCCATGATGAGTTAGGACCATGCACGTGTGGGATTGGTAATGGGTGGAGCAATCCTTGATGTTTACCATGTAGACTCTTGCACTGCTGACAAGTAATACACTTTTTGATTACTTCTTGAACATCCTTCTTAAGTTGAGGCCAATAAAATAGTCTCTTAATCTTGCTATAATATGCCCTGATCCATGAATGACCTCCTATTGGACTTGAATGCAACTTCCCTATCAATTTGGATATCAAACCTCCATAGCTTCCTACATATATCCTCTATTTTTACTTAAGAATCCTCTGATGTATAGTGTAGTTGGGATTTGAGGCTATACTAATCATTATTTCCCTAATTTTTTTCTTAATGGATAGGTCACCGTTGTAGCTAAAAGCTACTTCTTGCATTCAAGAAGGGGATATTATGCTCACAACAAATAGTTGTCACTGGACATGACTTTGCTTAGACAATGCATCAACCACTACATTGTCACTTCTCTTTTCATACACAATAGTGAAATCCAACCCAAGTAACTTGGTCACCCCTTTTTGTTGTAGTGTTGTAGCGACCCATGAATCCATAATGAACTTCGAACTTTCTTGATCAATTTTGATGGCAGAGGGCTTGCCTTGAATAAATGGCTTCCATTTAGTTACTGTCAGGAGTTCATTCTCGTAGATGGACAATTCCGTCTTCTTAGAGTTGAAGGCCTTGCTTAGACAAGCCACAAGTTTTTTGTTTTGCTATAAAAAAATTCCTACGCCTTTGTCACATGCATCTGTTTCAATGCAAAATGGAATTCCAAAATTAGGCAAGACAAGTATTAGTGATTCACACATGGCCTCCTTGAGTTTCTGGAATGCTTTTGAGGCACACTGTGACCAGAAAAACCCATATTACTTGAGCATGTCATTTAAGGGTTTAGCAATAATCCCATAATGGGGCACAAATATCATATAGAAACCTGTTAGACCTAAAAACCCTCTTCGTTCAGTCACATTATAGGATCGAGACCAATCTGACATGGCTTAAATCTTGCTTGGTTTGTCATGCACTTCATCCTCTTGTATGATATGGCCTAAGTATTCCACTTTGGTTTGTCGAAAAAGGCATTGAAAATTTAGCATGGTATTTGGTTCTTCTTCAAAACTTCTAGAACCACTTTAAGATGTTGTATGTGAGAAGCCATGTCAGGGTTGAAAATTGAGATGTCATAAAAAAATACCAGCACAAACATCCCCAAGTATGGTACCAACATCTCATTCATACTTCTCTAAAATGTGGCCGGGGCATTTGTTAGCCCAAATGCCACCACTTTGAATTCAAATCGGCCATGGTGAGTTATGAAGGCAATCTTCTAGACACCATCTTCAGTCATCATAATCTGATTGAATCCAGACCTAAAGTCTAATTTTGACAATTCCCCAACACTCCTCAACTCATCCAATAATTTATCAATGAGATGAATATGGTGGCTATCATTGACAGTCAAGTCATTCAACTTTTTGTAATCCACACAACATCTCCAAGTTCCATTTTTCTTTTTCACAATGAGCACGGGTGATGCAAATGGACGATTATTGTGCTGTATAATACCCGTTGTATCATTTGATCCACCAACTAGTATATTTCATCCTTCTGACAGTGAGCATGCCTATAAGGTTTTAGTTTCACAAGTTCAACACCTTCTTTTAAAGTTTATGGGATGCTCATAACCTCTCTTTGGTGGAAATCCTTGGGAATTTGCAAACACCTTATGATACTCTTCTAGAACATGAGTCAGCTCAATAGGCACAAAGATTTAGAGTTGTCCTTGTATCAAATTTCGGCACCCAAAGAGTCCATAGGTCCATATCTCAGTTTGTTAGAAATATTTTACAAGTGATCATCTTAAGTTGAGCTTTTTTTGTGTAATTTCTCAGTTTAATTTGTTCTCCCTCGTTAGAGAAAACCGGCTCCGTTTTGTTGAAGTCAAGGACCATAGGGTTGTACCTTTTCATCCAACACACCCTAATACCATGTCATTGCCTCACAGCTTGATCAATCTCACATATTGTTGGAACTTAACCCGTTGCATGATCCATGGCAAGTTAGGACACTTAAACTCACTCACCTTTCTATTCCATCTATTATTGTGATTAGCATAAGGTGAGTCGGTTATGTCACACACTGCACCTGGTCTATGAGGATGCACCATTGTCAACGAGGATGGTAAATGGCTTGATTTTTAAGAGGCCTTTGATTTTATTGGTGTTAGAGATGACATGTCTATATAAGGTGCACATGGATAACTGAGTAGTCTTAGATGGTCCAGCATCCCATGCCACATCCTCTTTACCCTCACTGTCCATTGCAATCTCTTCCAAAACTTCATCATCAGCTAGTAGAAAGTCTCTGTGTTTATGTTTGCACACATGGCTAAGGGTGTATTTTTCATCAGACCTAAAACATAACCCCTTGGCCCTAATCTCTTGCAAATAATGAGTAGTAATTGCCTTATGTATCATTGGTTTATTCTCAGTGCAAGGTATTTTATCAGTCACCTTAGTGGCGAATGGAGAAAACTAAGACTGGCCAGGGTTAAAGTAATTTTTCTGCACAACCTATCGTTCAATGCGATTATAATAGATTCCTAGTATATGAAGGCATTAATGGCAGTAGACATGACCTCATGCTTCATCAATCTCACTGAGATTTTTACTTCAGTCTTAAGGTATCTTATAAAATATTTAATGAAGTATGCATGTCTCTGTCAGAATAGGATTTTTAATTGCACCAAGCTTCTTAATTCGTCAAACTCCAATAGATATTCCTTTACTGTGGTATTTTGTCTTAGTTGATGGAATTCATCTACCGTCACTTTTAGTGACCTGTACTATGATATTCATTTTCTTATCGCACATAGGAATATATATTTTTACGGTAATTTGTAAGTAATACTTATGAATGCAAAAGTGCCGGAACTACTTTGTAATTTCTTAGTAGTTATTTGTGATTTCTTTTTTGTACGTAAAAAGATTTTATGAATTACTATTTTATTTTGTGTATGAAAATAGATAAAGTTAAACATACTATTTTATTATTATATGGTTTATTACTATTTTTTACCTGTTTCACTTTTAATTTTTACCTTTTTTTATTAACGTTTTAAAAAAAAAAAAAAAAAAAAAAAAAAAAACCCTATCCTCGAGAAGTCATTCTCCTCGCTCTCTAGGGATGAGTGGAGATGTAAATCAAGATCCCCAAAGGCTGTAGAAATAACGGGAACTACGGCTTTATGAGGAGGAATAATTCGCGCTTTGTGGGAATCGAGCTCTCTAACTCCTCATGCCAAATGCAATTACGCACCCACGCCCCTTGCCAACTGAGTTATGTCATGTGGACTATTTCACGGTCTTCTTGTTTCTACTTATGGAGATTGTTTGTTTAAAAAAAAAGGTTATGGATATTATTTTATCTTTATATATATTTTTATGTACGATAGTTTTTTTTTTCTTATATTCTAATCTCTGATGATGTTTATCTTTATTAATTAATATTAATATTATTATTATATTTATATTATGGAAAAACATTTTTTTAGAAGAAACACCCGGAAGGAAACATTTTCGAGAAGAAACACATTGGCTCTTTTAATATAGTTAAGATTAAGTTTAAGATAGGAAATAATTGAAATTTTGAATAGAAATGCTCTTTGGCTGTTGTTGTAATTTGAGATTAAGGTCAGTCGCTTGTTTTCTGGATGTACATCTAGTGATTAGCACGTAATAAGCTTGGCCCCTTCAAATACATAGGAAAAAGACAAAACTAACTGAATTTAACCTTACGATTTTCAAGAGTCAAAGTCTTTGATCGATCAATCATCAATTGATCGCTATCCTGCATAATAATCCTTCTCAATACAATCATCAAGAAACGCATCCTCCAATCCATTGTGTCTCTAACTTCATTCCTCATAATATATGTTCAAAGCTGAAAATGCTCTTTCAGCAGTCGTCGTAGAAACAAGAATAGTGATAACAAGAAGACAAATCAATCTATAAATCATTGCAAGCAAACGATGCCGTCTGATTTCCATGTCGGAGCTAAAGACACTAAATTGAACACTAATTAAGCAGATGGAAGAGAAGAGAAGAGAAGAGAAGAGAAGATACCAAAGGTTCAGAAACAACCAACATTTGAACTAGAGATAAAAAGAAAATATGTCACAATTAATTAACTAGAGATTTTATTTGCATTTCTTCCCACATAAAATAAACAACGCAATTGCAATCCGTCCCTCAAGCATACAAAGAACAAATTGGAACAAAAACAGAGAAATTTCATCACACAAATAGGCAAAATACAGAAGAGCATCAAACAACAGCTTTAATTATTAAACATCGCTAACAAGAGGCTCATGGTCATGATTCAAGAACACATTTCCATAGAGAGCACCAGCCAAACCACCACCAATGAGGGGTCCAATCCAGTAAATCCAACTGTCGGCATACACACCGCTGGCCACCGCCGGTCCAAAAGAGCGAGCTGGGTTCATTGATCCACCGGAAAACGGTCCAGCTGCTAAGATGTTGGCTCCCACAATAAAACCGATAGCGATGGGTGCAATGGTACCGATTGAACCCTTCTTAGGATCCACAGCTGTTGCATAAACTGTATAAACTAATGCAAACGTGATGATGATTTCCAACACTATTCCTTGTACTGCTCCGACTCCGGCCGCCGGACTGTGTGTCGGAATCGCCAAGCCTCCGGTGACGAATTTGAGAAGGTAAGAGGCAACAATGGCGCCCAAAAGCTGAGCTACCCAATAGAGGATGCCGGTAAGAATGGTAATCTGGCCGCCGACAGCTAAGCCAAATGTAACAGCAGGATTGACGTGGCCACCGGAGATGTTGGCTGCGATGGATACCGCCACGAACAGAGCAAATGCATGACCAATTGCAACCGCTGCTAGCCCAGGAGGATCTAGTGCTGCATCTCCTGTCAGTTTGTCTGTCCCCCAAACAAAACAAAGTTAATTAATTAGTTTGATTACATTAAATCATCCATGGTTTGCCAGAGCATAAGGCTCATCCCAGGTGGTTAGTACGCTTGCTTTTCACCTGGCGCCGATTGGGACCAGGGGTTGAATCCCCTTCCTCCTTTTCGTATCAAAAAAAAAAAAAAAAAAAAAAAAAAAAAAAAAAAAAATCCATGGTTTGCCACTAATTCACTTTAATCTTCAAAAATAATTATATAATTTATGGGAAATTCAACAAACTCTTATACACTTTTATATAATTTATGGGAAATTCAACAAACTCTTATACACTTAAACCTCGATAAATGAATAACTTCGTTAAATGAATAATTTTCTCCGGTCCCGACTTGGGCAAAAAGACTTAAAATAATGTTCGATAAATGAATAACCTTGCTAAACGAATATTTTTTTTTTCCGGTCCTGATGGTATTTATTTATCGAGGTTTAACTGTAACATGGAGTGAATACCCCAAAACACATGATCTTAAGGTTAAAGTTGCATGTTATATCTTTTTCTTTCGTAAGGTATCTCGAAACAATTGTCTTAAAGTAATTTCGGGAATCAAAAGTGGGTAATCCTCGCATCTAGAAAGATATGTACCCCAAACATGTTGTATCTTTTGTTTTGGTGTTTTTATCATTTATGTTAGTCAAATTTTTGTAATTATCACATTTTTGTCAATTTTCTATCAATTAGGACAAAAAAAAGTCACACTTGAACACCACGCTCGTAAAGATTTCATGTTGCTTCATCGCCTCAAGTTTATCACGTACTCATTTTTTTTTTTATAACAAATTTATCACTCATTTGATCCATTTTCTTTTTAAAACGTCTCGTTTAATCCCTCACCATTTCTCCACAAAATAAACCCTAGATTGCTCCTAATCCGTTGAATATTTCTCCCTAAAAATTCGCCCCAAACAAAGTATCCTCTTATTCCATGAGATCCTTACGAGTGTGTTATTCAAATGCGACCGTTCCATTCCAATTGACGAAAATGTGATAATTGTTAAAAAAAATTAGACAACATAAATGGCAAAAACACGAAAAGGAAAAGATGAATGCAGATCACAACCTTGACTAATTAAAGGAAAATATTTGGAGTGTTTTGTGATATTCACTCGATAATTAACACAACACATTCTAGGTTATATAGTTGCAGAAATCTTCCATATACAAACAACAACTAAATTACCACGTACGTACGTATGCATAATGCATGATTCTAGACTATAGTGTTAGGTAAATGCCTAAATTAATGGTGGTATATAACATACATATATTTGACATTTTCTCCTGATGCTTAACTTGGATCCGCTTATTTAGCTGTTAATTAAGCAGCACGTTTTTGTTAATTTGATTATGCATCCAGAAATGAACATAATATCTATGCCAGTTAATTACACACCAACTTTATAAGGCATTTTACACTACTCAAGTCAAGCAGCTTGTAATTAAAGAAAGAGATTAAGAGAGAAGAGGGTTAATTAAAAAAGAAAGAAAGAGATATATATTACTGTATGCAATGGCAGATCCAACACCAGCAAAAACAAAGAGCAAAGTGGAGATGAATTCAGCAAGATAGGCCTTAATAGACCCAATGCTGAATGAATCATCCAACCGTCCGAATGCAATTCCTGCCATTTAATTACCAGATCCACAAGCTTCTGGGTGTGGGTGTGGGTGTGGGCGCAACGTTTTAGTGAGTGTTAGAATGTTTGAGAAGAAGTAGTGCACAAACAAACTTCCTCCCTCGTTAACGTATTTATATTCTCATCATATATAATTGGGTTCCAAATAGAATATTCTAGTAAATCATTTGGTTTTCTATACTTATTTTAATGGGCTTCTTAAATAACTATGGAATATAATTAATGCACATAAAGGAACTGAGTTCAATTATTAATGGTTATATTGGGGGCTTCATCTGCGCAACATTAATTCGATCCGTGCATCATACTATTTCTATATAGAATCCATTTTTTTTAAAGTCGGTTCTTAAGTCGAAAGTAGATGTATTGTGATGAACCGACTTTTGGGTAGTTGGTTTTTGGCTTCAAATTGACTATCTAAAGGTTGATCATCGGAAAAGCATTCACGGCTAAATCACAGTTACAGTTTGACCTTTCAGTTCGTGCCACGTTTTCTATAAGCAGACCTAACCTACTATACATATCCAAGCTCATGTTTGGGAGACATTTGACATAGGTGAGACCGATTGATGTATTATTTTTATATAATTAAATATACGTTATATTATTATGTTTATCAACGAATGCTATATAAAATATATGAAATTATGATATAAATAGTATGAATTATTAATCTTTATAATTTAGAGTAGTTAATAGTAATAATAATAAAAAGTTGTAATTTTGTACCGATTTTAGTAAATCGGAGTGTCGTGTCAGATTTACGTGGGTATTTGTGGTATTTTATTGCAGATTTATAAACCGAGACCCGAGAATCGACATATTGAAGTATAATCATATCTCCGGAATGATTTAGAGAAGTGCCACGAGCTTAAATTGTCAATTGAATAAGCTTAAGTGAATGAGTGGCCAATCAATTTGGTTAAATAATAATCGAGAAATGTCTTCGACAAACGAATTATTTCATCAAAACGACATTTTCGTAGAAAAAGTGTTCTTCACGAAAGTTGTAGATTTTTCCAAAAGCTTTCCAATGCAATTTAAATTATGAAGATTGGAGGTCTACAACTTAAACAATGATCAAGTGGCTAATCGATTTGGGTTAATAAAAATCCCGTAAAAGCTTCGGAGGAACACGAGGTTATCAAGAAGGCGTTATCTGAAGAAGAGTCCTGCATGAAAGTTGTAGAGTTTCTCGAGATCTTAATTTTGGCATTTCGTTTGCAATTTTGGAGGTCCAGAACTCGAGATATGAATTTTAGAAGTTTAATAACATAAATATCATACACGCAGCATGGGAGTGTTTTCAGCATGGGAACATCATTATGATTCGGACCGAGCCGGCCTAATACCGGACCGGTCCGGCCAAGGACTCCATTTTCTATATAAAGGAGCTCATTTCAACAGATCGAAGGTATCAAATATATATACATCTCATATATATATATATATATATATATATATATATATATATATATATATATATATATATATATATATATATATCTCTCTTTTTTTCTTTTCTTTTTTATTTTGTAGTTTTTGTAAATAAGGCCTTACGCAGTAATAATGTAGTTTTGTATCGTTATAATGCTCGGGAAAATCTCGGAAGTCGGTTTTTGCTAAAGAAGTTGTAATGTCAGGAAAATACCATTTCGAATCAAGCTGCCGTATCGGGTAACTTTTCTTAAGTATTTATGTTTGTTTTATATTTTTCGTTGTTATAATGTTTTTAGGCTAAATATAAGACTGGCCAAAACTATGTAGTCGGTTTTATTTCGATCTTTTCGTTAAAGAAATGTTGTTAAGTTAAAATGATTAAAATTGAGTTAATTGAATCTTTTCTATTTTAATCGTATTCGTATTGACATATTTAACCGATCCGAGGAATTCATAATCTAATTATGAATTGACGCCTCGTAGTCGAGGATATGAGATAAAAAATAAAAACCGGAGGGTAAAATTGGCCGTGTGAATAACGTGATAACGGAATCCGATTTCTACCCGGGGTAAATTTGTTTTGGGAGAAATGAATTTTATTATAATTTGTACTCGAGATCGTAATAATGTTAAATCATCGATTAATCGAAACTTAAACCGGAAAGTTGAATCGTCCGGCTTTGACAACCGGAGCCTTTAAAATAAAATTGACCGTTGATTGAACGGAATGACTCCTTTTATCTAAAGGTAGATTTGTACTCGGGACACTGCTCGAAAAAACCGTAATGATTGTGGACCTTGGGTCGATGCAATGGACATATGACAATTTCATACGCTTCGTGTGAGGAGGAATTGTTTACCTCGTGAGTGCACCCGTTTCATTTACTCAATTGGACCTAAAATAAAAGGAGAGATCGAACGCATTTCATTTAATCGAAAAGATCGTATAAACCAATTATATAAGTTTTGGCGATTCTCTAAAATTATCATTTAGTATATTGGTACCTATATATTTATATCTATATATATACTTTGCAATTTATGTACATCTATATATATCTATATATCTATATATATTATATTAGAATAACTTTTAAATTACGTATTTATTTTATGTTGACTAGAATAGTAGTGATCTGTGTTATAAAATTGCGGTTTAGATCGAGTTAATAACAGCTCTTTGGTGTTTAACCACACGTAAAAGAAATTACCAAGTTCCCTGAGGATTCGACACTCTGACTCACCATACTAGCACTACAGTTTGACCCGGTACTCTGCCGGTTAGGATCGTTTAAACCAGGAAACGTCTGTCAGATTTCTGGCACTGTTTTCAAGGTTAGGTTTAGTCTGTCAGCTCTTTGGCGCCGTTGCCGGGGAACGTCGCTAATTTCTTTTTATGTGTCTATGGTTACTACTTGTATTAGCTCAAAATTCTCGAGAATAAGTCAACACTTTTCTTATCCCATTTCTATTTTATTTTTCGTTGGTTGTTACCTTATAGGTAAATTACCAATTTTTACTACTATCAATTTCTAGTTATTTTCTATTTTCGTTAGTTGATGACCGAAGTGGTAAGGCCCTCTCACTCCTTATAAGCTGACATAAACACACTACGAAAGCGATTAAAAGTAGAGAGTAAACGCGGTCATACTAGTCAGGGAAATCGACCAAGAATCATCTTCAAACAGAAAATACGAGAATGGCTGAAATCAGTGATGAAACACCTGAACAAGGGTTGGAACATGCTCTAGGGCATGGACAAAACCCTGTTAACCCTAATAATAATAATAATAATAGAAATAATCAGAATCGGAACCAGAATAATCGTAATAATCCACCAAACCCAAGACCTATATGTGATCAAACCGTAAGAAGAAACCAGACTAATAATCCCATACTTTACCTAATGAAGGAGCGAATAATTTCGAGATTAAGTCTCATCTTTTGGTTTAATTGACGCAAGAGCCCAATTTCTAGGAGAGGATGATGAAGATCCACATCATCATCTCTATCTTTTGAAGAAGCTGTGCAATCTGACCAAAAGTCAAGGTGCTCATAAGGAATTAACGAGGATGACTATGTTTCCTTTTTCTTTAAAAGGACGAGCCGAGATTGGTTTATGTCCTTCCACATCATTCACTTACTAGTTGGGAGGAGATTCAAACTGAATTTACGAAACAATATTTCACTCAGGACGAAATTTGGAATTAAAAGTCGAGGTTGCTAACTTTAGACAAGGATCCGAGGAAACTCTTGGGAATGCGTGGGAAAGGTTTAAAAATTGTTAAGAGCGTGTCCCGATCATGGTTATTCCTTAGATATGCAAATTCAACTCTTTCCGTCGTAAATTGAGAAAAGATTCACGTGCGGATGTAGATCATGCATGTGGTGGTTCGTTAATGATGAGTGAAGCTCAAGCGATTCACGATGCTATAGAAAAGATTTCCAAAAATAACGAGAATGTGGGAAACCGGTTCTAGCACCAGAAAAGTAGCTTTTGCAGGAGAATGTACGTCTAATACGGAAGTTCTAGCACACTTGGAGAATTTGAGTAGGAAATTTGATGGTCTACAACAGAATAAGAACCTAAGTTCAGAAAATAGTACACCTAATGAATACTCAAGTCATGATAATGTGTCATTAGGGAGTGAAGAACCAACAGGATATTCAAGAGAGGAGGTGAGTTTTCTTCAGCAGCATAGGAATTTAAACAATGCATACTCGAACTCGTTTAATGCTATTAGAAGAGATCATCCAACTTATCGATGGTCTGAAAACCCTAGTAAGCCAGGACAACCGCCATATCCAGTCCCATATAGGAATAATAACCAAGTTTATCAAGAAAACACATCTAATCAGAATTTACAATCATTACCTAGATCCTATCCTCAACATACCACTCAAAGTATACCAGTAACTCAGAGTTCAACTCAACCTGCAGAAGGAGTTGAAAAATGGGAAAAACTAATGGAAAATATGATGGGTGTAGTATCTACTCAAGCTAAGAATATGGAAACAATGATGACTTCTATTAGTACAGATCCTTTAAAGATATGAGTACAATGAAAACATCTATGAGTGGACATGATACCGAGAATGAGAACGATAGAAGCCTCATTAAGGAATATGGAAGATCATTTGAGTAGGGAAGGTGAACGAATAACAAGTAGATAGACCCCGTGAGGATTACCAAGTAACACTGAAAGAAACCCAAGAGAGGTAAATGTTGTAGTTACGAGAAGTAGAAAACTCTGTGGAAGCAATGGGGTTGAAAACTTTGGGAATAATGAAGTAGAAGATGATTTAGATGGAAAGAATGATGAAACTAAAGATGAAATTGAATTCACTGATGAGGAAGAAGAAATTATAGAGAATTTCTTGAAAAGGAATAGAAGTTTGGAATCTGAGAATGAAGGTGAAAATTGGGTAAAAATCCCTAGGATTTTGAAAGACCCTATGGATAAAGATTTAAGGAATTTATTCAGGGAACATGTTAGAATAGATGAAACTAGTAATAAGGATGAGAAACAGGAAGAACCGAAAGAGTCTGAAGTAGAGATTGATTCAGAGAACAATTTAAAAGAAAAAATTCAAGAACCTGAAACATGGCGACTAAGTAATACTCAAAGGTTTAAGGAAAAAGGAAAAGAAAAATTGACTAGGGAGCCAAAGGTTATAGATTTAGAATCTTTACCTTACCCTCCTAAAGATCAAATCAAAAAGGCAAAAACTGATAAGAAGTATGCTCGTTTCCTTGATACTTTTCGTCATCTTCATGTTAATATCCTCGTTATTGAAGCTCGATTAATATACCGCCTATGGAAAGTTTCGAAAGATATACTATCAAATAAGAAAAAATTAGAGGACTATGAGAATATATGCTGAATGAAAATTGTTCTCGCACTGCAAAGATAAGTTACCACCTAAACTCGAAAGATCCGGAAGTTTTACGATTCCATGTGAAATTGGAGGATTTCTGTTTAAGAAGGTCTTATGTGATCTTGGAGCTAGTATAAATCTCATGTCTTATGAGGATTATAAAAAGCTAGGCATAAGAAAGCTTATTAAGACTGAAATGACTCTGCAAATGGCAGATAGATCGATTAAGTACCCTAAAGGAATGATTAAGGATGTACTGGTTAAAGTAGACAAATTCTATTTTCCAGTAGATTTCGTAGTTATGGAAATGGAAGAAGGATATTCAGCGCCACTTATTCTAGGTCGTCCATTTCTAGCTACAGGAAGAACTTTAATCGATGTTCATAAAGGAGAGTTAATTTTGAGAGTCAATGAAGATGAAGTTGCTTTCAATATTTTCAAAGCTATGAACCATCCATATACATCACTAGAATCATGTTCTTTTATAGAAGATATTCATTCTGTCTATGATAATCAGTTACCAACTTTTGAAGACAGATTAGAAGAATGCTTAACTCTGTCTATCTATAAAAGAAGATGAGGAAGACATTGAAATGAAAGAGATAATCCTTTCTCTAGATAAAGGAAGCTTTACTTTTAAGCCACCATGGCATAAGTATTTGGAGTTAGAACTAGAAGGACCAGTTCTTAAATCGTCAATAGAAGATCCGCCGAAGAATCTGGAATTGAAACCGTTACCTTTAAATCTGAAATATGCTTTTCTTGAAGGCGATAATCTATTACCGATTATTATTTCATCAACTTTAATCGAGCAACAAGAAGATCAATTACTTAGAATGTTAAGAAAGCATAAGAAAGCTTTTGGATGGACGAGTTGCCGATATTCGAGGTATTAGCCCCGAGATTTGTGTTCATAAGATAATTACGAAAGAAGACGCTAAACCTTGTATTCAACCGCAACGCCGCCTCAACCCGAATTTCTGATTAATCGTTAAAAAAGAGGTGATTAAGCTATTAGAAATGGGGATAATCTTTCCTATATCGAGATAGTGAATGGGTAAGTCCAACTCAAGTTGTACCAAAGAAAGGAGGTTTCACAAAGTGAAAGAGAATGATAAGAATGAATGGATTCCAACAAGCGGAAATTACAAAGTTATCGAATGTGCATTGATTTTAGAAAACTAAATGATCATACTAAGAAAGATCATCATCCGCTTCCATTCATAGTTCAAATGTCGGAACGTTTAAGTGGTCATAAGTATTCTTGTTTCTTAGATGGTTATTCAGGATATTTCTGATTTTCATTCATGTTAGGAGATAGGAAAAGACTACTTTCACATGTCCTTATGGAACTTTTGCTTATAAAAGAATGCCGTTTGGTTTATGTAATGCTCTGCCACGTTTCAAAGATGTATGATGTCTATATTTTTACGATATGGTTGAGAAATTCTTAGAAATTTTTATGGACGACTTTAGTGTTTACGGAGATTCTTTTGGTAAATGTTTGTCGCACTTAGAAAAAGTGTTACAACGCCGTGAGGATACCAATTTAGTTTTAAATGGGAAAAATGTCATTTAATGGTATCGTAAGGAATTGTTCTAGGTCATAGAATCTACGAAATAGGAATTGAAGTTGATAAAGCTAAAGTCGAGGTGATTGAAAAATTACCACCACCGGTGAATCTAAGGACTCTAAGAGGATTTCTTGGACATGCAGGATTTTATAGGAGATTTATTGCAGATTTTTCAAGATAGCAAAACCTCTAAGTCATTTGCTTGAAAAGAAGTATCTTTTAATTTTGATAGTAAATGTATGGAAGCATTTAAGACCACTGAAAGCGAAGTTGATTATCGCACAAGATTGGTAGCACCAGATCGGGATTTGTCTTTTGAGAGATTATGTGTGATGCAAGCGATTTAGTTGTAGGAGGAGCTATTTTAGGTCAAAGGTATAACAAAATTCTCAAAGCTATTTACTATGCATCCCACACATTAAACGGCTCACCTTAGTTATGCAACTACGAAAAAGAACTGTTATTGTAATTTTTGCCTTAGATAAGTTCGAGATCTTATATTGTTGGTTCTAAGGTAATAATCTACATGCACCATTCAACTCAAGTATTTACTAAGTAAGAAGGATGCGAAACCACGTCTTCTTAGATGGATTCTCTACTTCAAGAATTTGATATTGAAATTAAAGATAAAAAGGAAGTGAGAATGTAGTAGAGAGATCATCTAAGTAGAATGGAAACTAAGGAAGAGATAGGAATGAAATTAAAGATTCATTTCGATGAACAACTATTTAGAATAGATACTCCTTCAACCATGCAGTTATTAAAAATAGAATTCCTTCTAAGGAAATGTCACCTTGGTTTGGAGATATCATTAATTACTTAACTCTGTGATTATATTCCGTCTCATTGGACTTGGCAAATGTAAAAGAAGTTCTTTTACGACTTAAAATTTTATTCTTTGGGAGGAACGGACCTTTTCCGTAAATGTTCGGATGGGATAATCGGAAAATGTGTGCCTGATAATGAAATTTTAAGTATTTTATCGTTTTGTCATGATCGTGAGGCGAGGAGGTCATCATGGAGGTTGGAAAACTGCTTTTAAAGTTTTACAATGTGGTTTTTATTGGCCTACACTATATAAAGATGCTTATAAGTATGTTAAATCTTGTGAATTTTGTCAAAAATGGGGAAATGTATCTAAAAAACATATGAAATGCCTATGCAACCTATTTTAGAATGTGAGTTATTTGATGTTTGGGGTATAGATTTCATGGGGCCTTTTCCTATATCGTTTGGAAAAAGATTTATTCTTGTAATGGTAGATTATGTTTGAAATGGGTAGAAAGTGAAGCTCTTCCTACTAATGATACCAAAGTTGTGTCATACGATTCCTTAAAAAGAACATATTCACTAGATATGACATTCTAAGGGCAATCATTAGTGATAGAGGTTCACATTTTTGCAATCGACCATTTACTAAGTTAGTTGAGAAATATGGTGTAACGATAAGTTAGAACGCCTATCATCATCCGCAAACCAGGTGGGAGGTAGAGGTGTCGAATAGAGAGATTAAAAGAATCGTGGAAAAAAAGCAGTTGATTCAAATCGTAAAATCGGGCGATTAAATTAGATGATGCATTATGGGCGTCTGAACGACTTTTAAAACACCAATTGGTTGTTCTCCTATAAGCTAGTCTTTGGTAAGTCTTGTCATCTCCAGGTTGAGTTAGAACACACGAGCCTTACGGGCTATTAGATTTACAATTTCGATCCTAAGGTCGCCGGTGATCATAGATTGCTTCAATTGATGAGAACTAGAAGAATTTCGTCTCGATTCTTATGAAAACGCTCGAATCTACAAGGAACGCACGAAATCTTTCCATGATGAGAGAATCTTTAAGCGTGAGTTCCATGTAGGTGATCGAGTGCTTTTGTACAATTCACGTTTAAGTCGAGATGGGACAGTCCATTTAAAGTAACACGGGTTTACAAAGCTGAGTCGTTGGACTAAGCGATGGAAATACAACTTTTATAGCCAATGGCCACAGAGTAAAGTTATTTGTGGGGAGAAGGAATCACACTTGAAAGAAGAAATAATGCTATCGATTGATCCCTCGACAAATTGAAAAGCAGAGGAAAAATGAAAAGCGAAAAGCGAGAAACCGGAATCACGAATACCAAAGGTGCTATCTATCTTTACTCTACTTTTCGTAATTTTAATTATGTTTAAACTCTTTTCGTCTTTTACCGGATAGAGCGTAAAAGAACCTGGATGTCTTTTAGATAGAATAGGAGTTTTTATTTTACTTTTGAAATTAGGCCTTGATAAAGATGTCGCGTTTTCTAAAGAAGCTTTAGTTTTGAACAAAACAAGAAATTGTTGAGAGAGATCAGATTGAGAGAAGTATGTAATGGAACATCAAGAAGTGCGATAAAAAGAAGGGCAAAGTTTCTAATGAGATCACGAGAATCATGTGGAAAAAGTGAACATGTTGGACGCTGTGGGAAAAACACAACCAAATCCCAGGATGAGTGTTTGAATATTGTTAGGAAGGAACGATTAGGTGGTTATCCGAAAATCCCGATGGAATTCGAGAGATAATTCAAATGCTTCGCTTTTATGAGTTAGGTTGATCGGCGTTATATCGTAACTTTGGAAGATTTAGAAATCGAAGAATCGTGAACCCTTAAGTTTGAGTCTTTTATTTTATTTTTTATAAAATTTTCACATAACTTCTGAGAATTTTATAAAATTGGATCTTTATGAAATTTGAGGAGTTTTATAAAAGTTTTATAAAAGTTTTTTTTAGTTTTAATGTTTTATAAAAGTTGATATAAAATTTTTTATAAGCTTTTTATTAAAGTGTTATAAAGATTTTATTAAATTTTTAGAAATTGTTATAAAATTATAAAAGTTCCTTCAAATTTTATTTTTAGTAAGTTTTAAAAATTTTATAAACTTATTTTTAAGATTTTAATTAAGTTTTATTAGAATTTTTATAAGTTTTCATTAAAAATCATAAAAAAAAAATCGAAAAAGTGAAAAAATTGGGCACGGACCGATCCGGCCTTAACCCGGACCGGTCCGGGGTCTAAAATCATAAAAAAAGACGGGGACCCTTCTTTTCTTCTTCTTCTTCCCTAATTTTTCTAACAGCCGCACCCCACACACCCAAACCCCACCACTCGAAAATTTTATCAATTCTTCCACAAAAATTCATCTCACACTACACCATTACTTAATTTCTTCTCATTATCATCTCCTCTCTTCAACACAAAGTGGAAAATTCAAAAAGGGTAAAAAAAACAAGCTCCATTTCATTCCGGCGACTTTTCAACTTTTCCGGCCTACTTTTCAACTTTTTCTACATATTAAGGTATAATTTAGTTTATTTAGTTATCAATTTCAGTATTTTTCATAATTTTTAGATTAATTTCAACTGTTTTGATTTTTGAGTGTGTTGTGACATTTTTATTTTTGTTGTTTTTGTTGTTGATTGGCATTACCAATATCGTAGAATGGGTGAGTCGAGTACTGTAGAGTCTCTAAAAGAGAAAATCAAAAATTCCTATATCAACTCCTCGTCAGAGGCATGATAATTTTATCATCCGAGGAAGAAGCCGTAAGCTTTGAAAAAACCGCATCACCCGAGGCTAAGAAAGCGTATAAGAAAATTTATAGTAAATGTGATGTTTTGGTTGAAAAGGATTAGACTTGGATGACTTAGGTGATGAAGTTAAGAATATCTTTAAAGCGTCGGTGGTTAGATTTAGCAAACGAGGAAGGGAAGGGGAGATTAACACGACTATAGTAGTTGAGTTTTATTCGGTTTTATCTACATTGTCGGAAGAACGACTTACTCGGTCGGAAAGCTGCACTTTACGAACCGAAATATTCCTTTTAACCCCGCCGTCATAAATGCAATTCTAGGAGTTGAAGAATTTCGATGAGGAGGATTACAGGTAGTTTATAATTTAGATGATCTGCTAGTTTTGAGCAGATCGCCTGAGAGCCCCAGACTGCTTTTGACCCGACATTTGTGTGGGTTGAAAATCGGTTTAATTACGGGAACTGCTTTTTAGGGTTGAGGGCAATTAAAAGATTTATTAGCCATAATCTCTATCCTTCTAGTAAACATACTGCTTTTGGAAAGGAAGATGTTTGTATCGCTTGGGCGATGGTAAACGATGTTAGAGTGGATGTTGGAAAGGTCATGTTTAAAAGAATTTTTGAAAGTATTGTCATCGCCAGACCAGGAGTCATCTATACTTCCCTTGTTTTTATCTCTGATTTATGTCGTAGGTTGGGAGTACCATTCCTGCCTAATGACAAGTTATCTCTGGCTGATGGAAATCTGATTGGACCTAGTTTGACTAGTCTTCCGGATGGTAGTATTAGCTCTTTGCTTAGAAGACGTCAAACTCGGCCCACTTCCACCCGATTTTACATCTTCTTCTTTTCCATCTTTTTCTAGTCAGCCTCAACAAACTCCTTTCTCCAACACTATCACATATGACATGTTTCAATCTTTAGTGACAGACGTTGCACGCGGTCAAGCCAATGTGGCTTTATTTGCTGAGAGTACTAGGCAGTGGTGTGATGATATTCGTAGAGGTTTAAGAAGGAACGAGCGATTGCTTCCGTAATCCTACTTTGATGATCCCGCCTATCCACCTTGTCACCCGATTCTTATACCTTACAGAGTGGGTAACACCTATTCCACCACCTTCGAGCTTTCATCCATCGTCATATCCTTTTGGAAGCCAATCTAGTGGGACAGGTGTATTTTCGACAGGTGTTCAGAGACCAGCGATGACAAGTTGGGGAGGATTCACTGAGTTTGCACATGTCACGACTGGCATGAGTTCGATGGGTCTTGATAGTTCAGTCAGGACCACGACTACGGTTCAGCCATCAGCTTCTCAGTCGTTTCCGAGTTCGAGTTTTCAAGTTGATCCTGAGGA
The DNA here is from genome assembly GCA_026214975.1 of Gentiana macrophylla. Taxonomy (NCBI): domain Eukaryota; kingdom Viridiplantae; phylum Streptophyta; class Magnoliopsida; order Gentianales; family Gentianaceae; genus Gentiana; species Gentiana macrophylla. The sequence continues at coordinate 101,916,477 of CM047813.1, forward strand.
AGACTACGATGAAGATTGAATTTAAAATTTTTGATTAAAACATTTTTCTTGCACTTTTTATTCGACATTTGTCATTTAAATATTGGTTTGTTTTCATTTTTCGTTTAGTTTGATGTTACAATCGTTTTTATCAAAATTTGGTTTGTATTTTAAATCGGTTTAGTTTTTATAAAAACTATAAAAAAAACCCAAAAATAATTTTCGTATAATTACTACGTCATTTTACAAAAATATAATGTGTCGTTTTATCCGTTCAGTATCAAGTTAAATTAACCTTTACAACGTATCTTGAGGAAAGAGTTAGTAATAGGCACGTGAAGTAATAAAAAACCAAAGTTCAATTTGACTTTCACCTCTCGTCCCTCTCGGTAAAAAGTGGGATGAGGCCGGACGGTCCGGCATATTCCCGGACCGGGCCGTGAAGAAAAGAAGGCTGAGTCATTTTGGAGTCTGTCTAATGCAGCCACGTACGTATACTTTTACCATCTATTTAAAGAAGTAAGGGCAGGAGCAACAAATGCTCATTCTTTCACTGTCTATCTAACTTAAACTGTATTTCTTTCACTTTTTATCAAGTTTTAAAAATGTCGAACCACTCTTCACCGTCGGTTAATTCTTACGAGCCTCATACACCGGATCATCCGGAATCTCAAGCTTCTAATGAGAATATCATTTTACACAATCGTTTTGCAAATTCTCCAATCCTATTGGAGAAAGGTTTAAATTTAGATAAGCTTGATCAATGGGGAAAAACGATGATTCGAAGTTTTGGTTGGAAAAAATTTGTCAGTACACCGAGAGGTAGGATAAATGTCTCAATAGTGTGAGAATTTTATTCTGCACTTATGACGACATCTATTGTCGATATCACTCAGATTGTTCTAGTAAGAGGAGTGGTTGTTTCTCTCTCTCATCATCTGTTATCAACCAAATTTTTGAAATTCCACCAGTCACGATGCCACATTTTGAAATGCAATGGGGACTACAAAATCCCTCTAATCATTTGAATAAAGTACACGAGTCGTTCCAATGTCTGTTCCCGCTTTTTGATACAAATCACGACATGTCAACACGAGCTTTACTTCCACATCTAAAGGCATGGAAGCATTTTATAAATTCTCGAGTTTATCCCACCTGGGATTTTGGAAGTTTGACTGAGAATGAAATGCTTCTACTTTTGCTTTGGCATTCGGTGTATTTGTTGATTGGGGTATATTGATTCAAAAAGGCAAAGTGTTGGAGTTTGCGATCACGAGAGGTAGTAGGGGAAACCTATGCCTAATTCATGGATGATATCACGTTTGTGTACTCTTACGAATGGAGAGAAGAAAAGCTGAGACGGATGAAATTTTTCCGTCTAGAGATAGTCGGTTTGGATTGCTACCGGTTGATACACCGGGTTGTTCGTCTACCATTTAGAAAGTTGTTTGTTGGTGTTATTTAAATTTGAATAAGTTAAAATTAAGTTAAGTTTGAAGTTTCTTTAGTTAAGTTAAGTTTTTCTTTTAAGTTTGTAATAATGTATCTTGTTTAATATATATGTCTTAGTTTTTTTTAGTTGTTTGTTTTTATTTAATGATATAATTAGTATACGCTAAAATAAAATCAGAAAAATAACGTTAATAGATAATTTTAATTTTATTTTCGAACCTACTTCTTTACTACTTATTGAACATCGGGACGATGCCACTTCGTAAGTGGGGAGTAGAGTTAGGTTAGAAAATTCATTAAAATTTTCGAAAAATAGTCAAAAAAATAATTATATTATATGTCTAATTTAGATTTTAATAAGATTTTAAGTTTATATAATTGAGTTATATTAGATATTGTTTTTATGAAATTATATAAGTATGTTGATATTTATAAGTAAAATTTTTAGAATCATTTTCAATATGAATTATGAGTTTGGAATTGGACTAAGTTTGTTGATTTTTGGCACCACAAAAATATAACTATAACCAAATAACCTACCTCAGCCTTGATTAGAGTGATCAAGACCTCACTCGAAATTGTCAATTGTGATTAAATAACCAAGCTTTAGCTAATTTTGGTCTACATTTCCTTGAAATACCGCAAGTTTTATGCGTCTTATGAAAAAAGAGATGGAGACATAAAAGCTAAGTTTTGGTATATGCTGAGATTGGAAAGATTAGATAAGTAGTAGTATATTCGATCTTACCTCATGACACTTGCAACATAGTCGATTTTGGTAATAAGTTCGGATATATTAATATTCTAAATTAAGAACGAAGCACCATATTTACACAGAATTAATCAAATATCAGGTATCTTCCTTATCTGTGATTAACAACTTAAAAATAAAAAGAAATGATCGGTTGTAGCTACCAATGATTGGAGTGAGTAGGGTATTATCACGAAATGTCCTATATCACTATGAGGTAATTAAGCTCCCGATTGTCTAATGATAGTAGTCCATTGCAGGTATTATCTCGAAATATCCTATTCTTTGGGAATGAAAGCATAAGATAAAATGAAAAGGAAAAGTTGAATCATAAGATCTCAGGAATTATTACAAGTTTAAGGAAACCGGACTTGTAATTTTCGATCGAAAGAGTAATACTCCGATCAATCTTGATGAAGCAATGCCTGTAAGTTTGATTTTCTACACACACTCACGCTTTTAGTTCTTGATCTTAAAAAAAAAAAAAAAAAAAAAAGATGTTAGTAATCGATGATTATTTTTATCAAGAATATGAAGATGTAGAGACGCATTTGATTTCGCTTCTTTCTCTTTTGATTTCCTTTTTCCGATTAACCAACATCTTGAGCCTAAACTCTATAAGCCGTTTGTGTCGACTACTACCGAAGTTTTCGATTCCAAAATTTCATAATAGTTGCGATTAAAATTCGATATTTTATTTATACTTATTAAGTGTTACATGTACAATTTCATCTAAATAATATTTAATTATTTGATTATATATCTTTTCTGCCTTCTTAAGATTTTAAATTAAGATAAATAATATATTTATAATATTGACAATATTACATTAAAAATTATAATCTGATAAATTATACTATCTTTTACTTACCGCTTATTTTTTCTCGAGGACGATCAAAAGCTAAGTGGGGAGTAATTTGATGTATTATTTTTATATGATTAAATATACGTTATATTATTATGTTTATCAACGAATGCTATATAAAATATATGAAATTATGATATAAATAGTATGAATTATTAATTAATCTTTATAATTTAGAGTAGTTAATAGTAATAATAATAAAAAGTTGTAATTTTGTACCGATTTTAGTAAATCGAGTGTAATGCAGTGTCGATTTACGTGGGTATTTGTGGTATTTTATTGCGATTTATAAACCGAGACCCGAGAATCGACATATTGAAGTATAATCATATCTCGGAATGATTTAGAGAGTGCCACGAGCTTTAAATGGTCAATTGAATAAATTTTAAATGAATGAGTGGCCAATCAATTTGGTTAAATAATAATCGAGAAATGTCTTCGACAAACGAAATTACTTCATCAAAACGACATTTCGAGAAAAAGTGTTCTTCACGAAAGTTGTAGATTTTTCCGAAAGATTTCCAATGCAATTTAAATTATGAAGATTGGAGGTCTACAACTTAAACAATGATCAAGTGGCTAATCGATTTGGGTTAATAAAAATCCCGTAAAAACTTCGGAGGAACACGAGGTTATCAAGAAGGCGTTATCTGAAGAAGAGTCCTTCATGAAAGTTGTAGAGTTTCTCGAGATCTTAATTTTGGCATTTCGTTTGCAATTTTGGAGGTCGTAACTCGAGATATGAATTTTAGAAGTTTAATAACATAAATATCTCATACGCACATGGGAGTGTTTTCAGCATGGGAACATCATTTATGATTCGGACCGAAGCCGGCCTAATACCGGACCGGTCCGGCCAAGGACTCCATTTTCTATATAAAGGAGCTCATTTCAACAGATCGAGAAGTACAAAATATATATATATCATATATATATATATATATATATATATATATATATATATATATATATATATATATATATATCTCTCTCTCTCTTTCTTTTCTTTTCTTTTCTTTTTTATTTTGTAGTTTGTAAATAAGGCCTTACGCCAGTAATAATGTAGTTTTTGTATCGTTATAATGCTCGGGAAAATCTCGGAAGTCGGTTTGCTAAAGAAGTTGTAATGTCCAGGAAAATACCATTTCGAATCAACCGTATTATTCGGGTAACTTTTCTTAAGTATTTATGTTTTTTTTTTTATATTTTTCGTTGTTATAATGTTTTTAGGCTAAATATAAGAAGTGGCCAAAACTATGTAGTCGGTTTTATTTCGATCTTTTCGTTAAAGAAATGTTGTTAAGTTAAAATGATTAAAATTGAGTTAATTGAATCTTTTTCTATTTTAATCGTATTCGTATTGACATATTTAACGATCCGAGGAATTCATAATCTAATTATGAATTGACGCCTCGTAGTCGAGGATATGAGATAAAAATAGAAAAACCGGAGGGTAAAATTGGCCGTGTGAATAACGTGATAACGGAATCCGATTTCTACCCGGGGTAAATTTGTTTTGGGAGAAATGAATTTTATTATAATTTGTACTCGAGATCGTAATAATGTTAAATCATCGATTAATCGAAACTTAAACGGAAAGTTGAATCGTCCGGCTTTGACAACCGGAGCCTTTAAAATAAAATTGACCGTTTGTGAACGGAATGACTCTTTTATCTAAAAGGTAGATTTGTACTCGGGACTGTTCGTAAAAACCGTAATAGATTGTGGACCTTGGATCGATGCAATGGACATATGACAATTTCATACGCTTTCGTGTGAGGAGGAATTGTTTACCTCGTGAGTGCACCGTTTCATTTACTCAATTGGACCTAAAATAAAAAAGAGAGATCGAACGCATTTCATTTAATCGAAAAGATCGTATAAACCAATTATATAAGTTTTGTGGGTTCTTCTAAAATTATCATTTAGTATATTGGTACTTTCTATATATTTATATCTATATATATACTTTGCAATTTATGTACATCTATATATATCTATATATCTATATATATTATATTAGAATAACTTTTAAATTACGTATTTATTTTATGTTGACTAGAATAGTAGTGATCTGTGTTATAAAATTGCGGTTTAGATCGAGTTAATAACAGCTCTTTGGTGTTTAACCACACGTAAAAGAAATTACCAAGTTCCCTAAGGATTCGACACTCTGACTCACCATACTAGCACTACAGTTTGACCCGGTACACTGCCGGTTAGGATCGTTTAAACCAGGAAACGTCTGTCAGATTTCTGGCACTGTTTTCAAGGTTAGGTTTAGGTCTGTCACCGATCACCCGACACAGACACTAATCATAGCTCGCAACTCAAATAATGAAGGTTACGTCAGCAACATGTCGTCTCCAGTTTGGCACTAGTTGCAATTATCATTCATCCGACATGCGCAGGTCGTCCTATATATATGTCACTCACAGCCGACATGGCACAGACCGTCCGACGTCCTTTATAGCCGACATGGCGTATATCGTCTTTTGTCCATTATAGCTGGTGTGACTCAGGTCGTCTACGGTCCTTTACAGTTGGCGTGGTGCAGGTCGGCCTCAATCTTAGAGAACAAGTTATATTCCACAAGATGAGAGTTATGAGCATTATTCCACGTTCTACAATTGCTCCACGATAATTGCCCTACTAAGCCACGGACCATGACTGCTCCATAACGGCCCTGTAACTGCTCTGGGACATATGTCTCACTACTTCAATGTGCAATAACACATCACCCTCAATGAAACACTGGCCATCATCCTCATTTACAAGGTACGCTCATTTAAATGCAAATATCACACTCGCAGTTAATAGAAGTTTCTCTATCACCGTATTGATTTGGGCGTTGGAGTGTCCCCCGGAGACAAGCTTCAAGGCCTCTAACGCCTTGCTTGTTTTGAAGACTTACTCAACAAGCTTCTTGGATCATTACATTGAGGCCAATTATCAGATTATCAACCTAAATTACATTCAGACGATTTTCAGCATCGTCATAGACAATCTTTCGCTGACCTCATCGTCATCCTCTTCATTCACTTGTCGTTTCTTTTCCCCAAAAAATGACTTTTGAGTCTTTTCCATTCAAGGACAACATACGGGGCAAAAAAAGTCTTTGCAATGACATCCAAATGAGCCTCAACGACTATAATCTAAAGCCACCACACACAAATTCCTCGGTCAACTGCTCCAAACTCTATCCTCACTATCCCCATATCCCTAAAGTCGTTGTCCGCGTGACCTGTCATTCTTCATTGTTTGCACAGTCTGCAAATCGAAAAGCCCATTCTCAACAAACTGCATGTCGTGTTCAACTTCTTCAGCTTTGTGCTTATATTTAAGCAAGACTTAGTCAACATCAAGATCGTCATCGAAATCGCATGTTTAGTTTCGTGTTTTCGGTTCCTAAGCATGATTAGTAGATATGTATCTAGTTTTACTATTTTATTAACATTTGATGCATTTAAAATTTGAAGATTCACAAGTACATATTTACATCACACAAAACCATATATAGATACATGCATATAGTGTATAATAATAAAACTTGATAAGATGATCCATCATAAAACAGCTTGGAAGATATGAATACACATCATATCCTATTCGGATGCCTTATCCAATGAGAATATTTGTTGGTATAGCCTAGCTGTCAATTTACATAACATGCCTGGCTCCTTTTGTTTTGTATAGACTATGTATATAGAGGGTCAACAGTTGTATCAATTACTCCCTCCGTCCCATTTTATTTGTCATGTTTTATTTTTCACACAGATTAAGAAAAGTGTAGTTAATGCTTTGAATCATATTAAATGATCTGATATTTTTACACTTATGCCCTTTAAGTTGTTGTTTGAGCATTTAATGTTACATATTTTATTGTAAATATTGCAAAGAGAAAAGGGTATTTGAAGAAATTTAGCAATTAATGTACAAAAAGGACACTTATTTTGGGACAAACCAAAAAAGAAACATGGACAAATAAAATGGGACGGGGGGAGTATCATTATACATATATCCATGTGGAACCGACCATTACAAAAGATAAAAAAGAATGATTGAGACTTGAATTACATTAGGTGCCACATAACCCACCGTCCAGCTATTTTTCTGAGGAATAAGGGGCCCTTATGCACTCCTTTTTCATTTTTCATTTATATATTTTTCATACTAGCAAAATGCACGTACGTTGCACGTGTTGATTAAATTGATTTATTGAAATGAAATTTAACATTATACATTGTTAAATACATGTTTAACTTATAAAATAATAAGATAATGAATAAAGATAACCTTGTATGAGTTGATTGCTTCAATTGTAAATTCAATTATGGAATAAATATCAATACAAACAAATCTAAACAACATACATTATAAACACGTCTAGTGTTACATTTTTTATCCTAGTAAACATCACTTCGTGTGTAAACTAAACAAGGATTTGTATTCTACAAACTAATTGTGATTTGTTGTATTTGTTAATTTATGTAGATGATATACTAGTTACAGAAAGTTTGTCAAAGCTTATTCAACATTTCATTGGGATGTTGAACTCCAAATTTTCTCTTAAGGACATGGGTCCTATAGCACACTTTGTGGGCATGCCAGCCAAAAGAGACTCCGCTGGCCTCTTATTGTCTCAACAACACTATGATTCTCAACTGCTGAAAAGACTGCACCTTGAGAATATTAACCCTAGCCAAAACTCCTAATGTTGTTGGATCCCATTTAAGCCCAAACCAAGGTCAACCTATGTCCAATCCTACACTATACAGAAGTGCCGTTGAAGGTCTGCAAATCCTTACTTCTACAAAACTTGATTTGACATATGCAGTCAACTACCTGAGTCAATTATGCAATGTCTAACAGTTTTTTTTATCAATGTTGGCCTTGAAGAAACTACTGAGATATGTTAAGGTTACTCTGCATTATGCTATGTTTCTTCTCTCATGGGGTGATTTGAACATGCAAGTATTTTCTAATGTTGCATGCTTTCCTTCAGATGGAAAGTATGTTACAAGGTATTGTGTTTATCTTGGGTGGTCATCCCTTGTTTCATAGTGTTCCTAAGAACAATCAGTGGTGGCTCGTTCTAGTACATAACTAGAGTATAGATATCTTGCCAATCTGTCTGCAAAAAATCTCTTGGATTACACAACTCCTGAAGGTCTCAGAATTCATCTCACCAATTCTCCAATAGCCTGGTGTGGCAGTCTTGGTGTAGCTTCTATTGCACAAAATCTCATTTTCCATGCAAGAACAATGCACATTGAGGTGGATGTGCATTTCATTACAGATAAAGTCTTGAACAAGCAGCTTCAAGTCAACTATATTCCCTCAGTTCAATGTCTATAGAAGCAAACTAAATATGATCCCTACCACACTTAACTTTAGAGGGGACATTTGATAATTATTAATTATATGAGGGCACTAATATAAGGAAATATAGTAGCACATTTACTAACACCAATTGGTTTTAATAACAATGCAGAACGTTTGATCAATATGGTATCGAGCACGTAATATCAGATTGCAGCCTGCCTTCGTGATTAAAAAAAAAAAAAAAAAAAAAAAAAAAAAAAAACAAGTGTTTGGCCCCACTCTTTTCTTATAGGCCACACTTCCCAAAAAAACAATTCAAGTGTTGACTACTATATTTAAGAAAATATAATAGCAAATTTACTAACACCAATTAGTTTTAGTACAACGGTAAGCGCTTGATCCTAATAGGCACTTCTGGTATTTTAATATAGTTGTGTGCTGGGTGACCTAGTAGTCTGCCATGTGACATATCTGTTAGATTAGAGAATCATGCCGTAAATATAGTGTAGCTTTCTCCGTAGATTTTAGGTTGAATTAATCGAATGGAATGCACAGAATATGAATGAATCAAATGCTTCTTCCTTCTTCTTTTCTTGCTGTCGGAAAATTTCTGTCCTTCTTAGTCATGCGTTTGTGTTCTTGGTTCTTCTTAATTAATTAGGCGAATTTGCTAGTTTCAATTCATTTTTCAACTAATGGTGTCACTTGAACCCACTCTGAACACACTAAATCCGCCCATGGATCCATCCCAACATGTCCTGAACCGTAACCCGACGGTCCACGACAGAGACGGCCCTTGGACCAATCCATGAACCATTGGGTCTGAGCCATTAAATTGGGGGACAATGAACCAGTCACCTCTAGGTTAGAGAGAAGAATCACCTCCTGTAGTTATGCCCGTGAATATCTTTTGAAGCATAAATTACGTGCAAAGATTCCAGTCGAGGCATGCATCATGCATGTCACCCTCACCTCACTCATTGTACTCCTTTAACAGCCTTTTTCACTGTGTCGTCGTTGTTGTAATGTACTGCTTTATTAGCTTTGTCACTGTGTTGAGTTGAGCCGTGGAAAAACATCAGCCTTAAATTTGAAAGTGTCGGCTCGATTTAAATGGTCACATAATGCTGGTACAATATTCCTTTCTATCCATCCCCCCTTTCTATTTAGCCCCAACAGATGCCACGTTTAATTTTTTTACTTTTTTTTATTTTTTATCACATTTAAAACTTTCGGAAATGATAGAGTTATCCTCTCGAGTTTACACACAATTTTTACATCCAACATGATCTTGTGGCTGTGGTTGTGATTGTTTTAAGTTTTTTTATAAGTGAAAAATAAGTGGTGAGATGATAATGGTGTGAAAAAACTTTAAGATGTATTTTGTAACTTATCTTAAAAATCATATAATTTTTTAGGATCATGAGAATAAATGACAAGAAAATGAAGAAAAACATAAAACTTGACTGCGATTTTTTTATTTTTTATTTTTTTTGGGTGATAATGACCCATCATTTATAATTAAGCATTAAAAAATGTTTTCCTAACAAAAAATGTAGGCGAAAATACACTATTCGACTACCTGAATTCACTGTTCTAGAACCCAAAATCTTTGGGCCGTTCTCATCAGAGGATTTTAATAGAATCTAACTACGTGGCGAGGATCCGGACCACACAGCTTTCACGAGGTGTAATACACAACGCCCGTGTGTGTGAAATTATGTGGTCAGAGATCTTCTTGCGTAGCGATTCCTTAGGATAGAATTTTTCCAAAATGTACTATTCTCTACCCCAAAATCTATTATTAGCTACTGTGAAACAGTGAAATCGACACACAAATCCACAATTCTCCACAGAGAAAATGGCCAAATTTGTTCATCTTGTTGGCGCATAAATGACAAACTTGTTGTAATCCATAAACGTGTGGATGCTGCAAGTGCAGGTTTCTAACATGGAGCATAATAAATACAATATATGGATTCAATTTATTAGAATATATTCTGAATGGATATTGCAATTTATTATAAGTATATTCTTTTATGTGCTAAATGCCATAAATGACACAAGTAAAAAGGAGATAGGGAAGCATGAGGAACATGAAGAAAATGATGGGCAAATAGGATAAGTTTGTCCTTTAGAAACTTTTGACCATTTCAATATGTAATATCGGTGCTGAAAAAAATAAAATAAAAAACTGTAATCTTGACAAATGGAGGGGGCTGATGGGATGGGGATGGGGAGGGGGTGGTGCTAGAGGAAAAATGGGGTAACGAGAAGATAGAAGATGAATTTGAAATGACATGTTTACACCCTGATTAAGATATTTTGATTAAAGTTGGTTATGAAAGAAAGAGTTAAATTGAGCAAAACATACAGTATAGGGCGGTAAATCGAGCAATTCGTTGTTTGAGTTTGTAAATTGCTCATATAAAATACTTTAAGCAACAAAAAAGAAATCGGGCCATGATGCAGCCACACTGCATGCACTGGTAGTGTGTTGGACGGGTGCTAAGTAGTTGAACACAAATTATATATAGAGAAACCAACAAACAATTCTCGCAGAAATAAAGCTCCAATTATACATCTACGTGCAGACAAAGGATCCCAAGAAAACCATACCATCTGGAATAACCACACAGTTAACCAAATTCTAAACAAGTTTACGCACGCCTACAGCTAAACAAGAGCCAACAGAATCTCAGGGGAGAATAAAGTCAAACTTGCTGCTGCTGCTGCTGGATAGTTTCAGGAAAAGGAATGGAAGAACAACAATGGTAATATCCGTTTTCATCAAACGCAAACCTCTCTGATAAATGTGCTTGTGGGATGACAAACTCTCCCCATTCCATGCTTCCATATTGCTCAGCAATCTTACTTGCATCAAAGAAATCATTATTACTCCTCCTTTCCCCTTGCCTGCATGTTTTCATATTTTTTTTTGAGGTGCATCTCTTCAAGGTTTAAGATATTTTCCAACAGCAACATGCATTCTCATTCATTCTATCGGAACAATAACACACACAAAATCTTGCCCTTAACAACAGAACAAAAAACAAGTGCAGCACCTTTTCCTGTGTCGAACATTCATCAGAGTGGCGTGTAACTGCAATTCAACACAAGAGTATCAGCTTCAATATCAGATAGTGGCAAGCTATTCCAAACATGGCTATTCTTGATGGAAGAATGATACTGACATTGGACTATTTGAACTATACAGAACCTTTCATCCTCAAAGAATTAGTAAAAGGCAAAAGACATTGAGACCTTTTACCTATCACCATCATAAACTATTGGCCTCTTAACTTTTTTTTAAAATCTTTTTAAACCTTTTTTATTCATTTAAGCAAACTGGCCAATAATCAATTTATTTTATACAACTTTGGCCCACGCTTTTACTATATTGACCATTACGGTACAAAAACTCATTTTCTTTACCAGTTACCACCCCAATCCAAACATCTTATTTTCAGGGGTTCAACACAACAGACAGACATAAAAAGCAGACTTCAAATCGGCGCCCGGAATCAAAACAGACAACACATTAATTCCATAAATGTAGCAGCACCAAAACCAATAAAGAAAGTTCATTTTTCTTGAAGCTTTGCCGAGTTATGTATGAAATATTTCTCCATAAGAAACTTGATATGTACCTTTAGCTTGTGTAGAGCATCTCTTTCAAGCACCAGACCAGCTTCAACAAATGCATCAATAATGACCTCTAAGAAAGTAAATGATTCGTATCAAGAGCCAAAAAAAATTAGACAGAAAACATTGCCAATGCCCAAAAAAGCAGAAATGCATACGGCAAGCACGTAAAAGTCGACCCTCTTCACCAACTTCTTCGACGGGAACATAAAGAACACGTGCTTTGGCAAAGGAACCTCTCATGCATTCCTGCAAGAAGAGCCGAAAAACAGTCTCATAGGGATATAATCTGAAACTCAAGTAATCAGACAATTTCACTGTTCACAAACACCAAAACAGACAATTACAGGAGCATTTTTTTTGTGACTATTGAACTCCTCCCCCGACCCCAATAGAAGATGGACCATTACATATCATTCCATGTTCATTTTTCCCATTTATTTTGGCACTTGAAGTTCTCACATCTCTGGCTTTTTACCTTTTTCAATTTTAAAAGGCTCCACGAGTAATCCAATTATCTTTTTACATGCAACTTAAAAAGCATGAAATAACATGTTTCTGCGTCCCATATGCACATAAAATTGTTTCATATCTAGTTTAGTGTTTGAACTTTGCAGGACATGCTTGATTATCCTGTTCCTTATACTAACTACTGCCTTCCAAAATTAGAGTACTATGTTGTTTGTGCTTACATGCCTCTCGGCTTCATAAGCATGATAAGTAGGTCATTCCTTCAGGTTCTCCTACATGCTTAATAAGCTTGAACTTCAAGTTCTGGGGACACATGGTATATCTGGTTTCCCAGTTTGCAAAGCTACTAAGTTTTCATAATTAGGTTCCACCCCCCATTTAATCCTGTATAATCTATTGTTTTGTGAAACTTGTTTCACAATCGATTCCTTTAAGTCTTTGTTTGTCCTCATTCCCATAGAGGGAATTAGCAAGCATCTAGAAACTTCTGTAAGATTGTATACCAAGAAATGATCTTTTAACTAACATCAGAACTATATCAGAAATAATAAAGAATGTTGAGTACTAGGAAATCCTTCCTGGAAAGTATATTGAATGCCATGCAATCATTGTCAATCCCCTACTGGCTTTGCGATGGAAATGAGAAGTGAAAGTCTTGAATCCCCCACACCTTGGGGCTTGCTCACTAGCTTTAATATTTTTGAAGAGTATACAAAAAAAATACATATTCTACCAAAACCTAGATATGCTTCATAGTCTTGATTTTTCAACAATTTGCTACAGGAATAGGGTTGCAATCCAACACACTGTGAAGACTTTGCAATTAACATTATTAAGAAGTTAAAAACCATACCAGCCCCTTAAGTCTAATAGATATGGGCCTGCTGTCCAAGGCGTCCACTACCTTTGACGAAACACTCTGAAAGCAAAAAAAAAAAAAAAAAAAAAAAAACAATTCATTGCTGAAAATATAGTCCAATCACGACCAGACTTCAGATGACTGATTCACCTGCAAAACCTTGCCTGCAGCTTCAAGTCTTTCCTTGTTCCACAGTTTCAGCATAAGCACAGTTAAGTGGAAAGTCTTTGGTTTGATAAAAATGGAGCTATCGATACCCATATCTGATGTAGTGTTATTTCAGCAGTACAAACTGGAATTAATTTAACGAGAAAAAGGAAGGACAGTTGGGAGGTTGGGAAAGGGGGTGGTGATATATGAAAAAGTAAAAAGCCAAAAAGATACGCAATGGAGTTCCCTACCAGATAACTTGGAAGTCGTCAACTCCACAGAGGAGGTCTTTGATCTTTGGGGAGCATAACTCATGAGTGGTATGCTGGTACCACCAACAGTAAATTGCTTATTACTGGCGTCGTCCTCTGGGTTAAGTACAATTTCTTCAGCGGCCAATGTAACAGCAAATTCTGTTGGGCCTTCTGGCTCGACTGCAACTTCTGTTGTGGCTTCTGAAGTTTCTAAGATTGAGTTCTGGAATTCAACGAGCTTATCGACCAATTCAGGGTGTACAGCAAGCGGAAGTGACACAAAGTGAGAGTAGTCAAGACGCGGGCTATTTACAGACTGTTGACACCAAAATCATTTGAACAACGAATATCAGAATTTTAGTAGTAAACTAATGGATTATAGCACTAGGAACCTAAATGTAAATACAGACAGAAATAAGAAACAAATGGTAATGAACATATAAGTAAACTATGATGCAATAGGTAAAGGCATAAGAAAGATCTCCCAAATAAACCATCTTTGAAGAATAAAAAATTAAAATCTTGCAGACTCCATCTTTGCATGTCAAGTCTGTAAACATGTACACCTTGTGAGCAATGGGCTATATCACTCTCAGTTTATTTATGCTTTCTTTTATCATCATATTTCATTCTTGGCCCATATCAAAGACCAAGCATGCAAGTATTGGAGCTTTGGAAGCAATCAAGCACCCTAATATGAATCAGGGATAAACAGTAACTGGATGGGATGAAGCTTGAACCAACCTCATGGATAATTGCTTCTATTTTCTTTGATGCGTTCGTTACACTTTCAGCAGAATCGCCTTCAATAGCTGTTACACACGCAACTAAGATAAGATACCAAAACAACAGTCGCAAAGATTTTGTCAATGATTATTCATCACGAACTTCCAAATTAGAAGTTAAAACAGAGAAGAGGAAAATGAAAAATACAACATTTAAGGGGGAATAAACCTATTCTCACCAAGAGATAGTTACCATGAGTTTCTTTGGTGAGAGTTGCATTGAAATTAAACGTACTAATGTAATTTAGATAGGATATGACTAGTGCATATGAGTCAAATGATGCTTCTAGCACAACCATGAAGCAGCAACTGGAGATAGATGAGAAGTCCAAAAGTATGATGCTGAAAAATGCACCACCAGGTTTCAGGTAATAAACAGGAGGATATGGTACAAACAACTCCAAGCAAAGTATAAGCGGCGGAAGTTTTCCAATTATGCTCCTTAGATGGTATCAAAAAAGAAGAAATAGAGTCGTCAAAAGCATTCATTTTTTAACCAAAATTGTCATACTAAGCTGCAATCCATGGTGATAGAAGATACAAAGCACACAAACAAGGGCAAAGAAAAATTGTAAATAAAAAATGCATGATTAATCACCATTACACCAGAAAACCTACTAATTGCATCATCCTTCCTAGAGGGAGGGAAAATAACTTGAGCACCGGTCTCATCTTCGATCATTGTCTGTGTTCTTCCCCTGCAGAAAGAAAATGAAGTTGGGGAGCACAGGGTGAGAAAAGGAAGATGCACATTTTTGTGAATGTCCATGAGAACCAGACAGGGAAAGAGAGGTGGGGGGGGGGGGCGGTGGAAATACGCTTGTATTTGGAAAGCAAACATATAATAGAATACCATTTCCCTTTGATAAAACGCATCAAGGAAGCCCCAACCTGCAGAGTGAAAATAGAAATAACGCTTCGGTAGTCATGCAACTACAACAGACGTCTCTCGCATCCAACATGTAAACAAGCCCATCCTAAATTAGGGAGGAGCAAATGTGCAGTCTAGTGCTAATCAGATCAAAAAAGGTAAGAACTTATGCAATGACAAAAGTTCACCAATTTAGCCCTCTCGAAAGTACATTACTAAACTCATGGGAATAATCACCATCAATGTTTCTATGAAATCATAACTTCTAAAAGCATCAACCACCACCACTGATTTCTGTAAACTGTACTCCCTCTGCCCCAAAAATAATGTCTGTTCCTTTCTAAGATGTTCCAAAAATATTGGCATTTGCTATTCTTAAATGCCTTTTCCTCACTCGCATTGGTGCATTAAAGTTATTACACTAAAACCGATATTGCATAAAAGGCTTTAACCACCACATTAGGGTTGAAACAAAAGTTCCTGTCTCCAAGTAGTCAAGTATGACACTACGAAGGAGTAATTTGGTTATGAGAGTCTTCTCCCAATGATAACTTCTGTACTCTACAAAGTGAACATTGGCTGGATTGTACTCTTTGATACATAGCATAGCAATAGAATAATCTAATTCATAAAAGAAACAACTGGGCTAGTTGCTTCCCATGCATCAAGTCCTAACAAATTAAACACCCAGCACATCAAAAGCGCTTATATCACAATTGCACTATTAAAAGGGCAAAAGACAATAGAAGCCCCTAAACTATTAGGATCATAACAATTTAGCCCTCAGACTTGATTTTTTAACAAAGTGGCCCTTTCACAATTTTTTAGTAACGAATCAGCCCCTGATCAGCATGTAATGGCCGTTCCAGTATTAAAAACAAATTTAGATCACTTATGATCATACTATTGCAGTGTTCTTATTACAATGAGTTCAACTCATCAAATGGCTTACAAAACGGACTTCAAAATCCTTGCCAAGTGACCAAGTTTGACCGCAATACGAGATCAAGTTTGACCATGAATTTTTCGTTGATTTGAAGTCCGTTTTTATGTCGTCTGTTGCGTTGAACTTCTGTAAACAAGATTTATTTAGTGGTGTGATTGAAAACTGGCTTTTTCATATTATGGGCCAAAACAGAATATTTTAACTGATTAGGAGCCAACATGTTAAAAAACAATTTGATCAACAGCCAGTTTGTTAATCAAACATTGATTAGGGGTCAGCTTGTTAAAATATAGTTCATTGGCCAAAATATTACGATCAAGATAGTTTTGGGGCCTCCGGTGTCTTTTGCCCTTATTTTAAAATCCACATAGCATTAGCTTGGAAATACAAAAACCAAATGATCCACATGCTGTAACCACATAGGGCAAAGAGGTGGATGCTCCAAGCACAATTCCAACTAAAGAGCAAAAGTTGAAAACAGCAAGTTCTAACAGAAAAAAGAAAAGGAAGAACATTACCTCTAAAGTCAGTGTATGCCTTCCTGTTGAAGGAGAGTATTCAATTGCAAGTGACTCGTTCTCAGCAGAAGTTGATTCTTCTTTCCTTCCTCCAGCATCCACAGAGGATAACTGTGATCCATGACTAACATCTGTTTCACCCTCGCCTTTAACTTCAGTCTCATATTGACTTAATGAAGACATGCCAGGATTCACCACTGGATCATCCATTTCCTTATTCTCTCTTTTGTCGCCAAAATCTGAAGAGGCCAAGCTTACATCTTTCACTTCATATCCTGCAATTTCCCACATAAATTTTACACTCAAAACAAATATACTAAAAGGGCAGTCGACGGAATTATCCTTCCTACGGAAGGTTTGGGGAAGTCTACAACAATTCTTATCCCTGATATATAAAAGTAATACTTAGAATCTTTTCAAGACTTTCAAGTGATGGAAATTTAACTAAGACGAATCTCATCAAGCATAAGTAATTAAGTATCCCAGAACATCAATACCTAGTTGTGTAATTCTTCTAATTATTGGAAAATAACAGCAATTATGCAATGTACAATGTCATTTGATCTCACACTCTCACTCTTCTAAGAACTTCATAAGGTAATCAAGCCACTATTCCTTCCCAAGGAAAAGATATTAGAAAAAAACTATATTTCTCAATTTGCTTATCCTAACGTTTTATTCTTAGCTCTTTAGAATGATGAATTGCAATTAACTTCTCTCTTAGAAATTCAATTTGTGCTCCGTTTTAAGACATTCAAAGGTCTATTATTGCAAAAACCTGAAATTCTGTATAAAAATATAAGCAATTCCGAAGACATGAAACTTCAGTAACAAGCATCACCTAACCTGTGTGAGAACTAGACTGAGTGGAGACCTTTCTCCACTCATGCGAGGCTTTATTTAGCTTTGCCCGATCCATTGGATTAATCAGGACTACTCCGATATCAATCTTCAAGTCATAGTTGGCAGCACGGTAAAAGTACACTCTCTGATGAAATGATCGAACACATAAGTTATTTTACCATCTTCAGCCAAAAAAAAAAAATTGCAATTCAATTTTCAAATAAACTATTACATTAAACAAACATAGAAAGTAAAACTGCAGTTCTATTCGTAATTCATTTGAAATGAGAAAAAAAAAACGCGAAAATTGCAAACCTGAAAGGGGCGAGCTGAAGAAGATATAGCGAAATTATTGGTTACCCTGAGTACAGTGTCGACTCTGCGAAACAACTTGATCGCAGGCACTTAGAATCAGTTAATCAAGATTACTATATTGGTAAGAGGATTACGAACTATTAACCGGAGGTGATGTCGACTGTCGAGCGTAAGGTTGAAGGAATTTAACCTGAAGAGAGACCTGCAAACTATCATTTGGAATGGGTAGTGACTAGCTAGTCCTGTTGTTTATCTTCGCCGTTTGCTGTACCATGAACGACGGCGCCGGAAGCTCTTTCCCGATTACTACGAAATTCCGCAGGGAAGTTATCAGATTTTTCCTTTTAAAAAAACAAATTTATTTAAGGAAAAGATTTTTGTTTTCTAGTCTATGTCTAAAATGAGTGAAACACTAATGATACGACGACAATGATTGTGATATAACGGATAATTTTAAATTGATCATGGTGTCTTCTATCATGATCAGCGGCTAGATCACCATTGTGTACCGCTGATCATAATGAATTTAAATTGATCATGATGTATCTATCATGACACAACGATTGTGATACAACGGTAATCTGCACCGTTGATCATACTGAATTTAAATTGATCATGATGTAATCTATTTTGACCAACGGCCAGATCACCGTTGATCAAGAGTTTTCGGTTATGGTTTTTTACAAATTTCAAGAGTTTTCATGTATGGTTTTTTTACCACGCACAATTTCATAATTTTTTTATCGTTACTAAAACTTGAACCCGAAACTTCCGGATTAAAAAGCACAACACATATTGTTGGGTCATTCCCTTGTTTGCAAGTTATTGTTATTATTATTATTATTATTATTATTATTATTATTATTATTATTGTATTATACTTTATTGTAGTTTAGCAGATGATTCATCTTCATTTCCTTTAGTGGTATAAATATTTCATCCATGCTTTTATTAAGTAACTCCCTCTTTCATCCTTTTTCTCCACCTCCCGTTCCCACTACAGCCCCAAGCCTTGTTGGTCCTTTCCGGCGTTGGTGGCGCTAGGCTGCCGGTGTCCGGCTTCTGTAAATAGTATCTTTTATTTCGCCTTCTCTTGTTTTTTCCTTTTCTGTATTTCCTCCTGCCTTCGTCTTCTGATTTCTGGCAGTAGGCATGGCTCTCTCCATCCGCAAGCTCTCTTGGAGCTATCGCTGTTGCTGATGGTGCAGGTTTGATGCTTGGGCTGCTGGTGATTGGCGGCGTTGGCCGGATTTCTTTGTGTCGCGGTTGGATTTGCAGATCTCGCTCATCCCCGCCTTGATCTGTGCTTCAGTCGCCCAGTGGTGTTCTCGTCTAGTGGTGGAGTTCTACCAAGTGGTTGTGGGTGGTGTAGCGGCGGCGATCCGGCGATGTATGCCTCTTATATTTCCCTCTAAGGCTCCGGGCTCTTAGGCGGCGTTTATGGCAGTCACTCTTTCTTCGGAGGTGTTGGTCTTTCTTTCGGGCTTCTCTCTCCACTTGGAGGTGGCGGGCAACGGCGGCGGTTCGCCGGTGGTGGCTGAATTGGATCATTGCTCCTCCATTGGTTTCAATTTCGTTGCTAGACGTTTTGTTTGTACTAGATTTTAGTTTTTTGTTGTGGGGTGAAGCTCTTGGCCTCTCTGGGCTTCTTCACCCCTTTTATCAAGCCTGTCTCGTGGAGACTTTTTGGTGTGATAGCCTTGTTTGGCATTATCGGTCGGCATTTGGCGCGTTGTAATCTGGCTTTGGCGTGTGTTAAACTTTGTTTATTCGGTTATAATAAAACTTTCATCTCGCATGGGAAAAATAAATAAATAAATAAATATTTCATCCATACATTTGGAATGTAATGATGTGTAGGGAGAAATGAAAAGGAGAAATTTAATATTTCTGTCCTACCTCATAATTTGTCTTTTTATTTGATTGTTTTATAACGCGTTATCACTTGTCAGCTCAATTTTCATCAATTCAGTGTTATGTTTTGTTTTTTTTTTTTGGGGGGGGGAACCGGATCTTTATTTATTCATCACCAAATAAGATGTACATCACAAGTTCGTTGTATTTGTAAAAAAGAATACAAGCAACTATACCTATACAAAATTTCTACTTTTGTGACTCGCTAGTAGCTAGTCAATGTAGATTTAACTAGGTGGGCCAAGCTATTTCGTAATTCTTTCACCTTCGAATTGCTTGTTTAATGAAAACTTCCTTCGGGAGAGCGATGCGACCCTCGCTGACAATGACTCTTACGATTCCGCCAATACCACCACACGAGATGACCTCCCTAAGAGGAATTTCCATGAGATTAATGTAAGATGTAGTGCCGAAAGACAATTATATAATTGTTTTAGGACGGAATTAGTAATTCATCTTATTATATGCATGTATGCTTATAATTAAGACAACTCTTGAAAACCCTAAGTACCTCGTTTATGTAATCACATAACTCGGTGTATTCTTATACCCCTTCCCGCTACTCTATCTAATGCTTAGGTTCTTTCTTTCATCCAAGAAAGAGGATTGAGTTAGTGAGATGTACTTAAAATTAACTTAATAC
The DNA here is from genome assembly GCA_026214975.1 of Gentiana macrophylla. Lineage (NCBI taxonomy): Eukaryota > Viridiplantae > Streptophyta > Magnoliopsida > Gentianales > Gentianaceae > Gentiana > Gentiana macrophylla. Next base: position 101,937,063 of record CM047813.1, read on the forward strand.
GTAGCGTTTATTAATCGGAGTGCGGGTCTCTAGATTAATTTGCTATTAATGCGCCTGAACACTTTACGTGTGAGCGATCTTATCCGGATTGTCGGTAATAGGAGTACTAGTGGGGCATTTATATATGATGATAATCATATAAATTTGGACCGATTTGATTTGAGTTCTCGATATAATTCCGTGTTCGAGAAGTCTTATCGAATCACAAGATGATCATATATGGATTAATCTCAATCTGAGGTGATCTGCAGCACAACCGCTTAGACTATGGTAGAGTTTGATGTGTTAGTAAAGATCACTTCGCAGATGTGGTCCAACACTTCGTTGGCTCTATTCGGAATGAGTGAGTGGTACGTGTTATCACAGAATATGGAATCCATTCCTTCCTCGGGAAGTAGATAGACAATTTCACTTATTTGTTAACCCTAAAGCGATCGATGGGCCCGGTTCATATTATATTGGTTATGAACTAATTGATCACTAGGGGTTAATGTTAAATAAGGATAATATGTTTCGAGAAGGGTTTACGGAAATATCCCGAATCGAAGTGAGCGATCTATGGAGGATTTATCCGTATGTAATGATTATATCATGTGGGCGATTTCGACTCATAAATTGAGATAAAGTTATCTATATTCGATAGAGTTCAATTTCGGGTTTATGGTGGTGTAATCCCGGAATTAATAGGTTGGATATAATTATTCGTCTCGACGAATAATTTTATTCGACTTATTGTAGCTATTGAATATGGGTCCAATTAAGCCCCCGACGTGGCTCACTAATATATATATAGGTTTTCTCGTCGTTGCACTCAATTATAATTAAATAGTTGGATTGGACTATTTAATTTGATATGTGGATTAATTGTTTAGTTGGACTAAATAATTAAATACTGTGGAAAAGACATTTTTAGTGAAAACAACTAGAATTGGTGTGTTGACCTAATTTTTGGTCAAATATAGAAAAAAGGTACGTGACCTTATTTTGAGAGAAAGGTGCGCATGCATATTGTGATTTATTATTTAATTATTAAGAAATTAGTTTCTTGGATAATTATTTAATATGTGATTTATCTTTTATTTGTTAAATGATAATTTATGGAATATTAGATAATAATATGATTTATCCTAATTTGTTTGGGATAATTATTTTATTTATCTTTTATTTGGAAAAGGATTAATATAATAATTATCTCTTAATTATTTAATCCTTGGGGGCTTAAGTTTTTACTCTCCTATATAAATAGAGTTCTCAAGCCTTTTGACAATCACTAATCACGCCATATACACAAGAAAGTGGCTTAGAATTTTCGGCCATCTTTCTTTGGGTTTGAGTTGGAATAATCTTGGGATTATTCCGGTAGCATATCAAGGAGGTCCGCGGCGGGAAACACCATCCACTTGGTGTTCTTTGGGAGACACACGTTGGAAGACGGTGGTCGCTCAATCACGTGTTCAAGGAGCCTTTTGATCTTGGAGTTAAGCACCATAAAAATGTAGGCTCCTAAACCCCTTGTAGATTTAGATCTTAAATTTATGTTTTTGTTTCGTTTAGATCTCAGATCGATGCATTCATTTTGCGAATCGGGTCAATCTATGATTGATCCGGCGATATTACATCTAACAATTAAGTCCCCATTTCCGAGATATCCTCCTTTAAACATAAGTCTACCCAATCACATGCCTTTTCGACTCCAAAAATCATTGTTGATGAGTAGCGACAATTAAGCTTTTCCACGTGGCCTTAATCCACCCACGGTCCTAAAGTCACGTAGTAACGTTTCCTCAAAATTCAAGCAATTCGGACAACTATCCTCCATTGACATGTGCGGTGTGTCGCCAAGCTTGCCGTCGGCGATGACTCACATCGTAGAAGACAAAGAAGCATGTTACCTCATTTTGGCCCTTTAATTGTCCATATTGGCTTCCATTGCTTCTCCTCCTCCTTCGAGCACAGATCACTGAGTTGCACATGGTAGGCACTAGCCACATCAAACTTCCCCGAGGTTATGGCGAGCCATTCCATTCTTCCGTTCGTATTACTTTGAAGAACATCACGGAAGCAATCCGTTGCCATACAAATACTCCGCCACAAAAGCGAGCATGTCGGTTTGGGCTGAGATAGGGGGCTTCCATATTTGGATTGCAACACCTTCACCCAAAGAAAATCTTTTCCCACTAACAATTGCCAGGCAGTTTTGCTAAGAGGGCTATGTTCATGTTCCGAAGTCGTCGAATCCCCGGACCGCCACACGACTTTGGTTTATAGATATCCGCCCAAGCAACATAGTGCATGCTACGCTCTTTCTCATCCCCGCCTGAAAAGTTTGGGCCACCTTCTCCACTTCATCAATGATCGCGTAGGGGAGCCGAGTCTTCATAAAGTAGTAGGTAATAGTTGTGAGAGCAGATTGGATAAGAATATTTCATCCCGCACGCGATAGAATTTTTGCTTTCCAGATTTGAAGCTTAGCCGTACTTTATCGAGGATGAAGCCATAGTTTGCTTTTCTTGTCTTGGCATAGAGAGGGACTCCCAAGTACTTACCCAGATCAAATGTGCGTGTCAGACCCAATTTATCCGCGATGTCTGAGGCCACTGCATTACACACATTCGGGGAGACGTAAAATTTAGACTTGCAGATGCTAACCTTACGCCCGACATCGAGCAGAATAAGGGCGTAACACTGCCCAATACCTCAGCTTGTCCACTGAAGCCTTCGTGAAAAGTAGCAGATCGTCTACAAAAAATAAATAGGATATTTTGGCCCACCTCTGGATATACAGAATGGTCTCCATCTCCCATCTTATTCTCGCCGCCCGATAAACGTGCTCAACACTTGCATGATCAACACAAGCAGATAGAGGAACGAGAGGGTCCCCTTTCCGATACCTCGTTTAGGTTGGAAATCATCAAGAGGCAAACTATTCCAGAGTATGGACAAGGATACCGAGGATAGGCAAAAACGGATCAACGTAATCAAGTCCTCCAAAAATCCTGTGGCCCGCAGCACATGACAGAGAAAGTCCCGATTCACCCTATCGTAGGCTTTTTCTAGATCCACCTTAACAATCATAAAGCCTTTCTTACCCTTTTTCTTGTGCATCGTGTGAAGCGCCTCCTGAACTACAATCACATTATCCATTGTCTGCCTGCCAGGGATGAAAGCACTCTGACTGGTCGGGATGATGTTGCCAATCAAAAGTTTCAACCGGTCCGCTATCACTTTCGTTACGATCTTAACAAGTACATTTGCAAGAGCAATGGGTCTCAACTGATTGATCGACTCCGGTGGTGTACCTTTTGGTATGAGGGAGACAAAAATGCGATTCATGCTCGGTGGGAAACTTTTATTATGGAAGGCTTGCAATACAAAATTCACCACTGACTCACCTACCACCTCCCAATTTCTCTGAAAATAAAGGAGGCAGACCGTCTGGTCCCGGAGATTTATACGCTCCCATTTCAAAAACAGCGGATCTAATCTCAAGCCGACCTGAGGCGATTCGAACTCGACGATCGTGGGAAAACCTGGTGGTAATACTATATACGGCGAGAGGGTGACCGGTTCCTCCGTGTATAAATCAACATAGAATCGGCGAACAATTTGTTTGAGTTCATCTGCATCAGCTATCCAATTTCCCTGCGCATCTTTAAGATAGTCGATTCTACTTCTCGCTCGTCGACGAACCGCGGTCATATGAAAAAAGCACTACTAGAATTTCTCGGATTTGTGACGGCGGTTTTCATCACAAATTCGTCACTAACGCTCGTTTGTGACAAATCTGTGACGACACCTAGTTTCGTCACGGAACACCTCGTTGCAAATTTTTGAGTCAAAATTAACCTTGTCACTAAGTTTCGTGACAACATTGTGATGAAAGTCTTACTTTGTGACAAAAATTTAGGTGATGAATCTGCGACAAAAATTACATTTTGCAACGAATGTGTGACAAAATTTTCCGATAAGTTTGTGATGGAGTGTTGTGTCAAAGTTGCTTCATAAAATAGCGACAAATGTGTGAAAAAAATACGACAATTTTGTAACCAATTTTTTGATGAAATAGTGATAACCATATCTTACAAATTTGATATGAATTTGTGATGAATGTTTACGATAAAGTTGTGACAAGATTTTAGTGATTATTATGTGATGAATTCATGTGACAATGTTGCTACCAAATTTAGCGATAAAAATGTGACATTTATCCCCTACATTTTTGAATTAATTTTGTGACGCTGCTGTTTACGACAAAATTGTGACAAATTTTACCTATATTTGTAAATTAATTGTTGTGTCAAAATCAATAGTTGCAATGAGTTTGTAACAAAATTTATATTTCACATTTTCACTATATTTATTGTTTACAAAAATTATATTCAATAATATAAATGTTCTCTTTAAAAAACATTTCAATAGCATAAATAATCAAAACACCTCTCCATATCATGAAAATGAAGCAAATCATTTTATTCATAATTGAGTTCAATAGAATTTCAAAACATGAAATCAGTATTATTCATGATTAACGGACAAATACAAGAGACTAATGGTTTTATCACCGAAAACAACCCAATCTTGTGAACGAGCAATCATCTCTAAAATTGTCCCGGTCTTGTTAAACATCCTGAAGAACTTGCTTAAAATCATGACGATCTCGCTTGCACCGCTAGCACATGTCCACTGTGGCCTCTTTCGGCATATCGTCCGGAATTCGGGTCCCTTTGATCCTAAGATATGGTAGGACACCTGTCACTGCTTCTTTAAACTTCTCTGCCTTGGCCACCGAAAAGTAACTTCATCAAGAACATTCTAAGCAACAAAGTACCTGATCAAGGTATGTAATCTTCAAATGTCAAGAATTTAGCAAAAACGAAAGAGGGAAGATAAAAGAAACGAAAAGAAAAGGGAAAGTGCATGGAAATGAATGGTATCATTTTTCTACACAGAATCAAAATTGGTCTACTTGACAACCTATCCTATTCATTATCACATTTTCATCTACGGTAGCCACACAAAATAAAAATAAAAATAAAAATCACACAAACATATACTATTAAAATACAAATTTCTCACTTATTCTAACTGGCATATTAGACCAACAGTTATATGCCTCTGCTCTGGAGGCTATATATTGGAGCTCACTTGGACTTAGAATATTGGTGATGAATGCAAACACTAAAGAGTTGCAATTCTTTTTCAAAAAAAAAAAAAAAGAGTTCAATGTAGTCTTCAAACCAAATAAATAAGATGAACACATCAGACTTTCTAGCTACATACAAAATGAAGAAGTTCATATTAATTGAGTGAAGTGAGTGAAGTGTTGAGCATAGAACTTAATCAGTATGATGTAATTATGAAGTAGCCTTATTATGGTGTAGCTGCATAAGATTGTACCTGTAAATTGAATGCTAGAGAACACAGAACCTGAACTGAAATGGCTGAATCAGAGTTGCATTTTTTGAACAATGATCAACACTCAATTCCACACGGAGCTTAATGGAAGATGGATGGAGGTGATGAGGAAAGCTTCATATGATTCACATGACGATGAATCTGTATATACAGCAATGGATAACACATTGTAAACTTAAAATTATTTTCTATGTTCAATATTGTACTTGCTCCGTATCGACAGCAACATACTCAAATCAGACCTTCGAATGAGAGATAGTTGAATATGAATCAGTCTTGTTTTTCATACATACCGTGAAGTTTGAACTCAATTTGAAAGATGGTGAAGATGTTGGTTGCAACAAAGCTTAATTTATATCCATTAAGTTCAGCCTTATTACAAGAAATTACATCACTGTAAGCATAATTCAAAACCCAATCATTACATTTTCACGGCGGAAGTGTCCTACTTAACTCAATTGTGAGATACTTGAATGTGATATTTGTGTTGAGACATATATAAATGTGTTTCAGATCATGTGCTTAATGATATATTCATTGATGTAATCACCATGTTTCATAGCATCTTAATGTTAGAGAACAAGAGTTTGAGTCTCGTGTCTCATTAATGTGCAACCATGATTCCTAGCAGCTAAATGTAAAAAAAGAATGGATATAGAACAGAATTAAAATTAAATTCAAAAAGGGATCTAGCACAAAAACACAAACATTGGTTTAGACCATTAATGTAGAAATTGAAAAGTAGAACAATTACCTCCCCATATATAGTTGAACCATTCCTCCAGTGTGCTGGTGTGCAACACCATAAATCACATCACCATCATCCGGAAACACAACGTGTACACTTTTAGTATGGTTGCAACCATTGTTTGAAACAGGACCATAGCACAAATCAACCTGGTATTCAATCTGTCACAAGTATTACTACCCACTTACGGATCACGAGGTGAACTAAACCCCTATCCTTACACCACAACAAACTGCTCAAGTTTCATGAGACATGTAGTTTTGAAGCTAACAACAATTTCCCTAGAGCGATTATCAATAAAAACTAATAAGCGCACTTTTACCATTCTTCAAGTCATGCAGGAAACAATAATTTATAGGGCTCTAAGAAATAATCTAGCCTTTCTATAGGTATTAACAATCAGTTGTGTCACATCTTCCTCTTTAATGTTTCTGATATGATTATGAACTGTAACTGGGCACGAATCGAATTTTGGACTTAAGTGTGACCTTACCAGATATTCATGTTTAGATCTAAGCCCTGTAGTATCGTCAGATCTTGTCCATCTGTCAGTGACATCAAAAATATAGATCTCCACTGGAACAATGGACGCGTGCCAATCAATATATATCACAGTATACTTCAAATATAGTCTTCTATTCACACTTTGGAACCCTTCTTTCTTCTTGGCCGGCTGCTATATATTACTAGTGGCCATGTGCAAATTAGATACATGAGTCATTTCATAGTTACTCATACACTTTTCTGCAAAAGAAATCTCCAATCTTTCTCCTTTTAGCCCCAAAAAATATCATTCCCCCAAACATCAAAAAATACAAATAGAAGCAATTTCATACCTGCTTTTGAAAGAACCAACGCATTTTGTACCTGCTTGTGTGAGAACAAACCTATTTCAGCGAATTTCATCTCCATTTTGACGAATATTGAGAAAATTTTGGGAAACTAGCGAATTTCAAAAATAAATAAATAATGAACAAGTAGTAAATGTGGAAAATCCATACCTTTAGACCTCGATTTATATTCTACCTGTTTAGATTTCAGCGATCCTGTGACAAATTTGACATAGCGGAGAAGAGGTAAGCGAACCGAAAAAGTAGAGCGAAGAGGAGTAAACTTTTGTTAGTGGAAGAGACGAGTTTTTTAAGGTTTTACTCAGCGCTTTTTTTAGTTACTGGCAATTTTTCATGTTAGTGGGAGATGAAAATCTAGAAAAGATCCACTTAACTGACGAGGAGGAGGAGTAGGAGCACCGGAGAGGACTTGTTGTTGCTGCTGGTTGGCATGGAAGGAGCGAAATTGTTGCTGCAGGCCGGAGTTTGAGGGCAGAGAAACGGCAGAGAAAGAAGGAGTAGAACCGGCGGAGAGGAGATGAGCGGCGGCGGCGGCGGCGGCGGCGGAGAGGAGATGAGCGGCGGCGGCGGCGGCGGCGGCGGAGGGAATTATTCTGAAAACTGAGGGAAGAAGAGGTGGAAGAGGGAATAAGAGATGCCGACTTTTAATCAGGGATTAGTCCGTATACATTTTTGGGAGTTGGGACGACGGGTGTTATATGCGATTGACTTTGTTGTCCAATTAAAGCGTTTTTAAATAATATTTATTAACCGATTAACTAACAAACCTTGGGTTTGAATGATTAATTCACTAACAAAACTCAAGTTTCAAATCATTAACTCATGACTAACTAACAAACCTTGAGTATCGAATCATTAACACGCTTATCGGGTTTCATACCATGAACTCACTAATGAACCTCGGGTTTCAAATCATTAACTCACATACGAATCTCGGGTTTCAAATCATTGACTCATGCCTAGCTAACTAACGAACCTCGGGTTTCATATCATGTGCTCACTAACCAATCTCGAGTTTCAATTCATTAACTCACTAACACACCTCAAATTTCAAATCATTAACTCATGAAAAACTAACGAACCTCGGGCTTCCAATCATTAACTCACTAACGAACCTTGGGTTTCACATAATGAACTCACTAACTAACTCAGGTTTGAAATTGCTACTCAATAACGAACCTCGAGTTTGAATCGCAACTCAATAATGAACCTCGGGTTTGAAATCTACTACTCGATAACGAACCTCGGGTTTGAAATCTTAAACTAACTAACTAACCTTGGGTTTGAAATCATCAACCGACTAACTAAGGAACCCGGGTTTGAAATCACTACTCAATAACGAACCTCGGGTTTAAAATCGTGAAAGAACTAAACAAAACCTCGGGTTTGAAATCATCAACCAAATAATTAACGAGCCCGGGTTGAAATCACTACTCAATAACGAATCTCGGGTTTGAAATCTTGAACTAACTAATGAAGCTCGATTCAAATCGTCAACCGACTAATTAACGAACCCAGGTTTTAAATCACTACTCAATAACGAAACTGGGTTTGAAATCATCAACCGACTAATAAACGAACCCTACGTTTGAAATCACTACTCCATAAATGAAAATCGGTAAGAAAACATGAACTAACTAACGAACCTCGAATTTGAGGTCTTGAACTCAATAGCGATCATCATGTTTGAAATCATTACGAACTCCAACTTTAAGTTAGTTAATAAAAAAATTTAAATAAAAACAAATATTATTAGAAATGTTTTAATTATTAATTTTATAAAAATATTATAAAACATATAATTTATTCATTTTATTATAAAAATTAAATATTAAAATAAATATTTAAAGGGACGACTATGTCATCTCTTTAAATAAAAAATTTTGATTACACAATAATTGATAAACTTTATAAATGTTATTCATAAAATCGATAAAATTTATAAGTATTTAAAGGGACAACATAGTCGTCCCAAAAAATGACTGAGTCGTCCCTTTAAATGACGATGTCTATGTGGATTAAAATTTGGCGAGGTTGTCGTCTAAAAAGAAGCGTGTCGTCCCCTTTAAACCAAATTAATTTCCTGCCAAAATTTTCCCACCAACACTAATATCCCTCCATTTCAATATGTCGTAGAAAAAAAAAACCCGGCAATTTTTCCCACAAAAATCATCAAAATTTGACTTTTATCGTATTTTCTTTAAAGGGACGATATGTGGTCCAAAAATGTCGTCCCAAAAAGCCTATTACAAAATAGTCTTTTTATGTTTTATCACTAATTTGTAGCGATGATCATATGAATTAGCGACGAACCATTTTAAATCACAAATTTCATCACAAATCCATGAAATTGGTAGCAATATTGTCAAAAATATGTGACAATTTTGTGAGGTGGACAGATATGTCGGTTAGCGTCAGATTAAGCAATGAAGACTTTTATGACCAAGACATTTTGTCACATAATTCTCACATATTATGGCGCCCGAATTTGGCGCAAAGATTTGTGATGAGAATAATCACATACGTTTTGCCACGCATATATTTTGTCACAATGTTGTCTCAATTTATTGCAAAAAATGAATTATGTGGTTTGTCGCTAATTCATAGCAATATTGTCTAAAATATGTGACAATTTTGCGATGTGGACAAAATATGTCGGTTAAGCGTCAGATTAAGCAACGAAGACTTTTATGACCAAGCCGATTTGTCACAAAATTCTCACAAATTATGGCGCCCGAATTTGGCGCAAAACTTTGTGACAAAATAGTCACATACATTTTGCCACGTACATATTTTGTCACAATGTTGTCTAAATTTATTGCAAAAAAAAGAATTATGCGGTTTGTCGCTAATTGTAGTAATATTGTCGAAAATTTGTGACGTACAATTTTCATCACAAAAAATCGTCACAAATCCGGGAAATTCTAGTAGTGAAGTGTGTATTCCGTTCCCCATCAGACAACCACTTCAACTTCGACTTTTGATACCAATAAATCTCCTCCTGTTTGAGGATCTCATCGTATTCCACCAATAACGTTTTAGCCAAGCGAGATAAAAAAGAGGAGGGAGCATAAGTAAGGGCACTTTGGATGCCCGCTAGTCTCGCCTTGCATCGCCGTTTTCCATAAAAAAATGTTTCCAAATACTTGCCGGTTCCAGTTAGATACATCTGTCATAAATTTTTTAATTTTTGAAGCCATATGAGTATGAGAGGAATCCCAATGTTGCCGCATAAAATCTGGAAAGACTTTGTGTTCAACCCAACAAGCCTGAAACCGAAATGGCCGATCCCTAGCTGGTGGCCGAGTATATAGGTGGTCCACCAACATTATTGGATGATGGTCAGAGTGTACCCGAGGCAAATACAACCCAAGTGAGGCCGGAAACAGATTGTGCCAAGAGCCGGAGCAGAAGGCCTGGTCTAGTCGTTGTTCGATAGCGTGAGCGTTATGAATCGAGCTAGACCATGTAAAGCGAGGGTCTTAGAAGGGAATTCCCTTTAGGCCATAAAAGTCGAGGCAGTTTCTCATCTTATCAACATCAGTACCCCAGACCGGATTACCTCTTCTCTTGTCCTCAGCATGAATGACTTGGTTGAAGTCACCAATAATACACCACGGTACCGTAATAAATTGACTAGCACTGTTAAGAAAATTCCAAAGTTCCTCACTCAGAGAGGGCGTGGGCTAGGCATAAATAAAAATCAAAATCCAACAAACGTGACCATTATTCATTGCCACCATCACTAAGCTCTGTTTAGTAGCACACAACATCCGCAAATGTATAAAAGAATTATTCCAAAAACACCACAAACCACCACTGAATCCGTTAGCTTCAACTGCTACTAAATTGGTAAAGTGGAATCGGGGCAAAATATGATTACCCTTAAGACTTGGGACTCTAGTTTCAGAAAGAAGCAAGATATCCGGCTGGTGTTCAGACACCATATCCTTTAAATGTCTGAAAAACGTTGAGGAGCCCGCTCCTCGACAGTTCCATGCAATGACTCTCATTATAAATGTCGGGTATGAGGCGTGCCTTCACGCCTGCGAAGCGATGTCATGCATATGATTATCCATATCGACATTCATCATTACGGAGTCCTCATGATGGCTTGCATCCGGAGGATTTGCTTTGACATAACCTTACATGGGGATGATTTGCTTCATGGATAAAGGTTCTTGCCGGCCCAATGCCGCAATCGTCGGGTCACCCTGTTTAGGATCAAAGACCCCGCTGATCGGATGTTGCGCTTGGGATGGTGCGACATTTAATCGGTATTGGAATCTACGTTAATGGTGTTCATGGTGTATCTCGTTGCAATGAGCTGACTTGATTTTCAACTGGTCGTGTGGCACTTGATTGAACCCGTACTCTGTTTGAGCCAACTGAGATACCTCCCCTGCCTCTACCCCGAGAGTTACCCGAAGATTCACCTTTATTTGCTTGACGGATTGTTGGAGTTTGTGATCCCATAGGAATGTTCTGTAGCTGCTGTTGCAGCGTTTCCACGAGTGCACTTTCTATCACTTCATTTTCATCAATCAACAACTGAACGAGAGCCCGATTGAGCTCTACCTGGAGCTCGGTTCAACTCTTACCCAGCCGAATTGGAGGGAGGAATGTCTCGGTTATTACCTCTCTCTCTTGAATTAGCAGCTTGGTTATTATTCTGTGGGGGGCGCCTTTTTCGATTAGTAGCTGATGGGTATAAATAATTCCACCACCTCAACAGTAAGAAACAACCCACTGCGGCCACCCTCCGGAATAACTGAGAGATCGCAAAAGCGGGCGGCGGCATGTGTCTCACCTCGCCGCGACCAAAGCATTTGCGGTCCCAGGCAAGTGCAAGAGATCCTGTGAATCTCATCGAGCAAGTCAAGAGAGGGTCGCCAGGGGCGAGGCGGAAAAGGCCTACTCCTTGCGACCTCGAGATAGATGGCGCCGATTGATCCAGATCTTTTCCCCACTTGTATCTTAGATATTTCGTCTTGCTTAGCATTTAAGTTAAGACTAGCTATTAGTAAAATATCTAATAGATTACTTATGCCCTAAGTTACCCACCTCTATAAAAGGGTGGTCATTGTAAACTAAAGAGATATATGAAATAGATGGAATACACACTATACTTGCAAGCCAAAGCTCTCTCCATTCTCACTCCTCCATACCACCACCCGCCGGAGTAACACCACACCTTAAATACAGCCAGATATCCATCATCCATGCACCGCAAGGACACCCGTGACGATTTATACATCATCAGTTGGCTCCGTTATCGGGAACAAAAAGCTTCATCAGTTCATAAAAACTACACACAATCCAAAAACGGCGGTCCATCTGACCGACTCCATCACCTAAAGATCATATCAGGTTGCCAGGAAGTCCGACCCAAGGCGAAATCTAATCACAAATAGTCAACCTATGGCGGGAAGCAAAGGACAACTGGACCCCCAAACTCCTGCGAGAGGCGTTGTACAAACACATGTACAAGCCGACGTCGCGATAGAGACACAAGAGATTACGCAAGCGGGTGGGGAAGGATCACAAAGGGGAGTTTTGGCCCCCAGCGATGCCCGAAATTTGATAAATCAGAAGGCTAAGTCAAGAGAGGTCGTAGCAGCTTTGGATAGGAAAATCAGAGGATCATCTCGATCGCAGCAAAGCCAGAGGTCAACTCCCAGGGCAGAGCCAGATCTCCAGGAGGATCCGGAGGTTGTGGAAATAAGGGAATACGCGAGGTATGCGGAAACTATGTACCTAGCTAATTCCCGTCTAGTGGCTAAGGGCCAAACTCCAATGTCGGTACGACCCCCAAATCCTCCTAGAAATGAAATCGCTCCTGCGGCTGTGAATAGAGGTCGGCAAAGCCAGACTCGCGGGATCGAGATAGAGGAAAGCGTGCGTTCATCAGGTCGCAAAGGACCTAGGAAGGACGTTGTGCAGACCTCGGTTCTCCCAGATCGCAATCATCAGAGGGAAAAGTCTCACGAAAAAGGTTCGGCCTTCAAAAGGTTAGGTGAGAAGGACAAGGCCTCGGCCCCAAGTCGTCTCAGCCTTCCCGAAGAGAGATTTCCCCCCCAAGATAGGGACCCACCGGACGCCCGCATAATCATACGTGAGAAAAGAGCTCGTCGGGAAGAGTCGCAAGATCGCCGGGAGTCGAGAGCGCGAGCCGGAAAAAGCGAACACGACACTTTGCATCGTGGCCCGATTTTGACCCGTCTTGGCAGAGCAAATGGAAATAATGAAAAATGAGCTCGCCGAATTGAAAAAGTCGAGGCCAGCCGAGAGGGCCGCCCCGATCTCAGGAATTGACGTACTCGCCAAGAGAATTACAGAAACATTGCACGCGATCCACGAAAAGGTTAGCTACCCCAGCTATAATTACTACAATGGAAATTCTTGCCCAAACGACTGGCTCACCGCTTTCCAAGGTCGCATCACCCTGGCGACCCAAAATAAATCCGCCTGGTGCATCGCTTTAGTCGGAAGCATGCAGGATAGGGCCGCCTCTTGGATACGGGGACTTTCCCGTGGCTCGGTAAAAGGCTGGGAGGATCTCTCCGAGAAATTCGTCAGAGAATTTGAATCGGCGAGTAGGCCAAAGAAAACTATAGAGGACCTGTACGAAGTTCGCATGGGAGGACATGAATCCGGAAAAGATTATTACGAACGTTTCATCAGAATATACGATCAAACAAGAAACATTCCGGATGATGCGGTTGTCACATGTTTCCTCACAGGGATCGCCAAGGGTCCAATGAAAACTGAGTTCAACCTACAGCCCCCTAAAGCGGGCCTCAGGGAAATGTTGGAAAGGGCTCGAATGATGGGAGTCAGCGAAGCGCCGTCCTTGGGCAGGGCAAAGCCAAAAGCAGAGCATCCTTCACAAAGAGAGGAGCGCACGGAGGAGAAAAAGAAGGGAAAAGGGCGAGAGGCAAATCACGAACGCGAGGTAAAAAAGCCTTATAAATTCAGCGAGGACAATTTTACCCCGCTCAACACCAAAGCATCTCAAATATTGTTCGAAATCCGCGAGCACTTTGACAAGCCCAAACCTATGAGGGCGATCGGCGATCGCGACAAGTCCAAGTCACTTGTGACTATCACAAGGATCATGGTCACATCACGGATGAATGTTTCACGTTAAGGCGAGAAATAGAAAGGTTAATCCGCGAGGACCGGCGACTAAGTATAAGCGAGATGGGAACACGGTACCGATCAAGTCGTCGCCCCGCGTCTATCAGAAAGAGGTCCAAGTTATCCATGGGGATATCCCCAGCAACAGTCGGCTGAAATCTCAGATACACCAGATCAATGCGCGCGACTTTGAAAAGTCGGTGGTGTTGGGGGAAAACGAGAAGGGAATCATGTTCACTAAAAGCGAATTGGCCACAAGCGAGGCCCCGTGGAGGTACCCCTTGTTCTCAAAATCGGAATAAGCGACAAACATGTCGAGTCAAGAGATGATGATCGACACTGTGGTGGTCGCGACGTCATCTATTTCGATCGCTTAAAAGCAGATCGGATTTGGATAAGCTAAGTTGAAACCTTACCTCGGGTGCTCGAGGGCTTTACCAACGACACCGTGCGGGTCAAGGAACGGTCGACCTCAGCGTCACTTTGGGCGACTATGAGCCATGCGAATCGAGATAATCACATTTTTAGTTATTGATCTTCCTCATACTACAACATTATCTTGGGGATCCGGCCATGAAAAATTTCAAATGGTGGCGTCCGTTTCCACCAACGGGTCAAATTTCACGTAGGGAAGAAGTTGGGGTCGCCATCACCGACTGGAGCTTTCTCGACTATATGACCAAAAGCAGGTCGATTCTAAGCGACCCGGTGGATGGTTTTAACACGGCCACGGATCAGATCGCTATGATGAAAGAAATCCCGGAAAAGGCAAGAGAAGTGGAAACATTGCAAGTTCGGGACGAGCCCGACTTCACCGCCGAGGACGAGTTGATCGAGGTTATAATAAAGCGACAAATATCCCGATCAAAAAATAAAAATAGGATCGAGGACCACCGAGGAAGAGAGGGAAGAATTGATCGGGCTTTAAAAGCCAACTTGAGCGCTTTGCATGGGAAGTAATGATATGAGGGGCGTTGGGTCGAGGTCGCTTTACCTATCTAAATGCCGACCCCCTACTTGGACCAATACAAAGAAAGAGCACGCGCCGATTCTCTACGAAAAAGAGATCGCAATAAAAGGTGAAGTCAAAAACTTCTAAAGCAGGCATTATCAAGGAGCTCCAATATCCCACATGGTTGGCAAACGTAGTAATGGTAAAGAAACATAACGGCAAGTGGCGGATGTGTGTCGACTTCACTGAGACTTGAACAAAGCTTGCCCCAAAGACCCTTATCTGCGCGCCCGATTGACAAAATGGTCGACGGATCGCAGGATTCGAGACACCGAGTTTTTACGGGCGCATATTCCGGTTATCACCAAGTCAAAATGGCGAGATGAAGACAAGGAAATGACGGCCTTCGAGGCGCAGTGGACTCTATTACTATGAGATGATGCCTTTCGGCCTAAAGAACGCGAGTTCGACATATCGAAGAATGGTAAACCGAGTTTTCAAGCACACAAATAGCGGGAACATGGAAGCCTATATTGATGATATGGTCGTAAAGTCAAGTCGCCAGGGTCACTGGTGGACCTACACGAAAACCTTCGCCAATGTAAGGGGCCACTCAATGAAACTAAACCCTACGAAATGTACTTTGGGGTCCAGCAGGAAAATTTCAGGCTTTATGGTAAGTCAAAGGGGATCGAGGCAAATCCCGAGAAAATCGAGGCCCTGGTCAATATGAGCGAGCCCACCAAGTGTTAAGAAGTACTGGCTTAACGGCGGGATCACAACAGGTAGGTTTGTCTCGAAATCTGCAGAAAGAAGTCCGCTTTCTTCAAAATTACGAAAAAAATTTGGTACTTCTCTTGGGCAAATGGAATGCTCCAGGCATTCAAAGACCTCAAAGAATACTTGTCAAGACCGCCGTTGTTAACTTGACCCGAGGCTCGGGATATTTTGTTTTTGTATTTGGCGCCTCGAGATAGGGCCGTAGCCGCAAAGACTTGTAAAAGAGGAGGAAGGCTCGCAGAAGCGCTTTTTTATGTTTCAAAGCTCTAAGCCCGTTGAAAGTCGTTATTTTAATATAGAAAAGTTGGCTTATTGTGTTGTTATAGCGCCCGCAAATTAAGGGCTTACTTTTCATCGCACACCATCGTAGTCTTATCAAATGCATCGCTAAGACAGTTCTTCACAAAACCAGACACTGTCCGGTCGATCGCTCCGATGGGCCATCGAGCTTTATCGAGTTCGATATCCGGTATGAGCCTCGGAAGGCTATAAAAGCCCAAGCTCTCCCGATTTCATAGCGAAACAAGCTTCAACGAAGAGGTGAAAGAAGCAGTGTCCGCTCCGAATGCGACCAGGATAAAGTCACCACAGAGGACGAGCCTATCAGGCCAAGTCACTGTTGGCAGCTCTACGTCGATGGCGCCGCTAATCACAAAGGGTGTGGCGCGGGAATAATCCTGTTAGAGCCGGGCACCTCAGAAGAAATTGAGCAGGCTCTGAGATTCGATTTCACCGCCTCTAATAACCAGGCAGAATACGAGGCCGTCATTGCTGGGTTGAAACTCGCCAAAGCCATGAAAGTCGAAAATATACAAGTATTTTGCGACTCACAGTTGGTGGTTAATCAAATCAATGGGTCCTTTGGCATTCATTGCGAAATTTTACAAAGGTATATTAACCTTGTCAAAAGACTCGAAAGCAGCTTCGCATATTGTCAATTCAAAAACATCCCTCGAGAGGACAATCATAGGGCAGACTACTTATCCAAATTAACCAGCAAAGACGCGTCGTGCGATCCCAGCATCATGGTCGAACACCTATCGGAGCCCGCCATCTCCCAAGTCGAGATCATGGACTTCCAACCCAGTAACACTTGTTGGGTCGACATCATGAAGTCTTATATTGAGTTAGGGGAGCTTCCCAGCGATCCTTGCAAAGCTAAGGCCTTAGTAAAAAGGGCCGCAAGATATATGATTATGGACGATGTGCTTTACCGTCATTCATTCTCGAAACCCCTTCTGCGGTGCGTACGACCTGAGGAGGTAACGGGAATTCTAACAGAACTACATGAGGGAATGTGCGGCGGCCATCCCTCCAATCGAACACTAGCACAGAAGGTACTTCTAGCCGGATATTATTGGCCGAAATTAGCAGAAGACGCCAAATCTCATACCCAAGCATGTGATACTTGCCAGAGGTTCGCAAATATCCCCAGGCTACCCTCAGTCGAACAAAGCATAGTGGTAGTCGCCTGGCCTTCGACATGTGGGCGATCGACCTCATCGGACCTTTGAAAAAGTGGTCGCTCGGAGGTTGCGAATACGTGGTCGCCGCGCGGTGGATTATTTTACTAAATGGGTCGAGGCTAAGGCCTTGGTAAAACCAATACCCGGGACATAACATACTTTTTTGCTCGATCAAATATGGACAAGATTTGTGTTTCGAGAGTGATGGTTTCCGACCACGGACCTCAATTCGTAGACGATTCGACAGATTTTGTGAAGAGAACAATGTTAAACATTGGCAATCATCCGTGTGCTACCCGCAAGGAAATGGGCAAGCCGAAAATGCCAACAAACAGGTCCTAAGTGTGTTAAAGAAGAGCCTGGGTGAGAAAGCAGGCCACTGGCCGGATCACCTTCCAGCGGCTCTATGGGCACTCAGGACGTCGCGAAAAATCACAATGAGGAAACTCCTTTTGCTTTGACATATGGATCCGAGGCTATGGCGCTGTGGAAATGGCCTTACCAAGCCCTAGTGGTCGTTTTTACAACGAGGTCAATAATACGACGGGCGCGTAAACTCGAGCTTGATCTAGTAGAGAGGCGGTGCATCCAGGCATACTGATCGTCTAGTCAATTATAAACAGCGGCAAAGCGTCATCACGACAAACGTATTCGCAATCATCACTTCGCCGCCGGGATTACGTTCTACAAAAAGACAAGCCACGGGGCCACGGTTTAAAAAAGGAAAGCTATCGGAAAAGCGGGAGGGCCCCCTACAGATTTCGCGAGTTATCAAAAAAGGGACGTACATGCTAAGTGACAAGGAGGGCCGCGAGTATAATAGGCCATGGCATGCGAGACATAACTGAAAAAATACTATATGTAACAAGCCAATTCAAATAAAGTCGTTTCTTCCAAATTGTATTTACATTCTTGTCTTTTCGTCATCATCAAAAAAAAAAAAAAAAAAAAAAAAAAAAATAAATGATGAAAAGTTTTTTCAAACATATCGATCAAGCCTGGACAAACTTCCATCAAGCTGCAGGATGGTTATCTTCCTCCGATCACATGTGTCGAGGTCCAAAACGACACCACGCTTGCAAAGGGCTCCACGGATAAGTTTTTTCAAACATATCGGTCGAGAGTATGGGAAGGAACCCTGGCGCCATCGCATAATTTGGTTATCGACGCAGCGAAAGGCATGCGGCGACCGATTAGTACCTCGGCGATCTTGACTCACCGAGCACGCATATCTTAGTGCCTCGCAATGGACCAACACTCCCCAGTCTATATCCACTCGATGGTCGCGAATGGCGTGCGTATGAGCGCGCCGCGCTCGCTTAACAACATCAGCATCGGCAAAGATAAGAGCGCGGGAATTTATAAACTTCTTCCACTCACGGTCGCTGCGAGAGAGGTCGGACGCAGTCACTCCCAAAGACCAAACCCGCTGATTCTCGGGGAACAGCTCGCACATTGCAATACCTAGACGAATCTGCCTATTTTCCTCATCCGCAAGGTCCCAGGCGATCTCATAATGGGAGGAGGGATTTATAGCGGGTATGTTAAAAACTTGGTTAATTCTCTCCGGAGTAAAGATAACGGGGACACCCCGGAGAGAAATGCTGCTCACGGTCCCGCCAGAGGCTACCTCAGACAACACGGAATAAAATTCCCGTATCATGGTAACATTAACCGCTCCCAGAGGCTCAGCAATAAATTCCCACCAGCCAGAAAGCCGAACGCGCAGCATGGAGCCGTCTTCTATTCGTTGTTCATTTAAGCCCTCTCCCCTCATAATATCACGCCACTTAAAATAATCCCAGAAATAATCCTTGGCTACGGGGAGGCAGTGGTGAAAAAAGGGGAAACATCCCGGATGGGACGAGCTTTGAATATCCGAACCGGCCGCTTCCCTGGATGAGACATAAGTCGAGGATAAACGGTAAAGAGGATAATGAACGATTGAGGAAGAAAGAAAGCAAATTCAGTATGAGGCAAGAGGTAGAGTGAGTCCCAAAGTAACCCCCTTTTATACCAGAAAAGGGACATAATCAACGGTTGGGATTAACTGGATCCTAGGGCCAGATATGCAAACTGCCCCGAAAACCAAGGCAACAGAAGCGCCAGACCATGAAGAGACCGAAATTTATGGCTCTGATTACAAGCGACGCCTAGTCATTAGGGGTCATAACTCTGCTTTAATGATGATCCAAAGGTCGCTCACGAGAGGCTCGTTTTTACGGCAAAAGCATCATTCTCAATAGGGCATTGAAACTTTGAAAAATTAGCGTCGATAGCGACTATGGTTAGAATGAGACGACGAAGTTTCATGATCGCTTTGGACGCCGCCAAATTATTGAACAACCTCGCATACGAATCAAGAGGACTGACACGAGAAAATAAAATAACTCACACGACCTCGCGAAAGGCGTCGCGATCGAATCGAGGGACAGGAAAAACCAAGTTTTATAAATTGAAAAATGCAGAAAGTAAATTGTCAAGATATTACAACTCAAGATTCAGTCAAATCACAAAATAAATAGTCAAAGTTACAAATCA
Source organism: Gentiana macrophylla (assembly GCA_026214975.1). Taxonomy (NCBI): domain Eukaryota; kingdom Viridiplantae; phylum Streptophyta; class Magnoliopsida; order Gentianales; family Gentianaceae; genus Gentiana; species Gentiana macrophylla. The sequence continues at coordinate 101,956,956 of CM047813.1, forward strand.
AATTTCAAGGGGCTCATGAGAAAAATCCAAGAAATCTAGAGAGCATGAGGAGTAGGCGGGGTGCTGATAAACTCGTCGCCTTGCTCAGAGGGCGGCGGCTTCTTCAACATCTCAAAGTTTACAGGATTAACAGGAGCAGGATCCCAAACAGGCTCGCCACGTTTAAAGTTATTCGATCACAGATCGAGGTAACAAGCTCGCTTGCATAAGGGATTTCGGGTGAAAGACCACTAAATCGGGATGACCTTGGTGCGTGTTCACCCACCGCAAAGATATCTTCCGAGTAATGTGCTCCCGCCGCGATCGGCCAGAGATAACGAGCTAGGTGACTAAAGCCCTGGTCAAAGCTATGCTCCATAAGGTCGAAGAAGTCATCCGAATTCTTATAGGCGGCGACGGCCCCAGACTTGGCCTCTCGACGACCTCGGCCCGTTTTGCAGCCTTCCTCAATAGCTTTCAAGGCCTCTCCTTGGCGGCCGTCTCCGCCAAAGCAAGCTTACCCCTCAACGTGGCGATCTCCTCCTGCGCCCGCGATAATCCTTTGTCAAAGATGCAACTTTCTCATTGATCTCAAGATCCAATTTAGAGTGCTCCTCCATGATTGCTTTCATCTTCTCCACCTCTTGACGATGCTTAGCTTTCTTTCGGCGGTAACCCTCGCGCTTATCGGTCGCTCCCGATTGCGCCGTCACTTTCCTCACCTCTCGCCTCGCGCCTCTCGGCGGCCTCAAGTACCCCTATTTAAGCGAGCACCGGTGGAAAAAAGGCAGAGGAGGAAAAAAAAAAAAAAAAAAAAAAAAAAAAAACTGGTCTTACCGGAGAAGCGAACAAGCCCAAAGCGGCCACCGAGATCTCTAATTTCGCAATCTCATCTTGAGGCGGAGAGTTGTCTTGAGCCGCAAAGCGGGCTAATATGCCCGGCCAATCTCCACTTGAACGATGTCGGAGACGATCATAGGAAGTGGCCCCAGAGGAATCACATCGGCAATTGCTTCGCCAACTGGGCGAGCTTTGGGACAGTCGAGACCCTGGGTGAAGCTCGGATCCAACCAGAGGGCCTCTTCCCAAGTATAACCTCGAGGCAAAGTTTTTTGGCAAAGTGTCTCGTGGTGCGCTCTTCTCCACCGGAGTTTCAACCTCTTCAAGATGCGCGGGTGGGAGCGGACCGTTTGGGTGGGCGATCATCCTTCGCGCTTCTCTGGTTGAGGTCGCTTCACTCCGTGCGACTCTTTAATAGGGGATGAGTCTTTTTGAGGCACCACCGACTGGGCCCGCAACAAAGGCAAGAGGAAGTCGAAGAGCGAAGAGGTCGCAGCTTCCGGGTTATGTGTCTCTTCGACAATCGAGGCGTCTACGATTCGGGCACCATCCCAGAGCTTTCTTCAAAGCCTCACCGTCGAGCATTGGCGCGCCTTGTGCGCCTCCGTATTAAGCTTGTTTCGGTGAGCCTCGCGAGCATTTGGATCCATACCTACAAAAAAAAAGCGTTTAGAGCCCAACAAAACAAAATGAGCATTTACAAATAAATACAAGTGGACAAAGAAAGTTACAAAGCGGCTAAAGTATAGGATCGCCCCACATTCGGACACTCGGAGGGAAACATTTGTTGATATGACAACCCCAATCCAGTCCGGATCGCAGCTCTCAGGACCCATTCGTACCAAGGGCGCGGCATTCCCCCTGCCCACTAGGCCCGCCATACATACAAAAGGCTCGGCCAGATCAAGAAGTTCAACCCAGGAAACATTTCTCCGAGATGGCGCCGCCCCGTCCGACTGAATTAACGTCATCAGCCCCTTTACGTAGCGCCGCTCACTCACAGGGGGGTCAAAGATTAAAAGCGTGGATTTGCCTCCGCGGACTTCTGCCCTAGGAAAAGGCCAACCTACCTTCGACTCGACTTTCAGTACCCGCTGCCCCCATTTGTGAAACTTATTGGGAAGCGGGAATAGTAGCCGGGGAGTCTGCGACCTCAGAGAGACTTGTCCAGGAATAGACGTCCCACAGAAGGAATAAAATTGCCCCAGTAAAGTTAACGTCGGCTCGATCTTGAGAATCCGCACATAATGCGATGAAGGCCATCAAGCTGGATAATAGCCCCGACGGCAAAATCGGAGGAAGCGCCTCCAACTCTGCGAGATCTTCACAAAGAAAGGATCGAAAAGCGGTCTCGGCACCCGCACACAAATGATGGAAGTGGAGGATAAGGGTGTCCTCGGAGCGACGCGCACTTACGTAATCCTTGTGGTCCCCGGGTTTAAATTTATCGGACTCTTTCTTATAATCGAAAAAAGAAAACCGATACACACTGGTGTCGATTCCGAATATGCTTTTAATGGTCCTGTTGAGATCGTTGCTCTTGCACAGTCGGGACCATTTCTTATCAACGTCCTTCTCCTACGCCGCCACGATCGCAAACTCTCGCATAGCTTCAGGATTGTTAGGACGAGAGCTCTTCGGCTGGGTATCGGCCGCGGCGGCCTCACCAACTGTCATGGTTTGGCTCGCAATTTTCCTTTTCTTCGCTTTTTCGCAGCCTCCCAGATATCCTTCCGAGGCAATTCCGCATTTTCATCCTCACTGGACCCCATTAACTCATGAACTGCGGCGTCCTGAACATAAGCTTCGTCGTGGTCGGGAGCGCCGCTAGTACTCGGGACCGCAGTTTGTCCTTCGGCCGGGGACGCGATCTTTTCAGCCCCGTGAACAGTTGGAGACTTTTGAGCCCGCGCCTTCTCCTTAAGGCTCACTCTACGCGGCGGATTTCTAGCAGCGACAAAGGCCTCCAACTCAAAAGGGTCGCCACCCATAGTAGCGACCTCATCGCGATAATCTCGCCAATATCTCAAGGCGAGTGCTTTCCACTTCAACCTCATCCAATAAATCGCCAACCGAGGCCGCGAGATAATATGGGGTCATCCTCGATAATCGTAAATCTCCTTTCCGTAGAATCATCGCCGAATGATCATTCCCGACATCCCGCAAAAACAAGGGAGGAAAAAGGTGGAGCTTTCGGACACTGGTATAATAATAAATTAGCCCGGGGAAGGTGATCGCACCCACTTCAATACCGCCTCCTCCGTTTTTGCAAGAGAGATCGCAAATAAAATTACAGAGGATAGCGAGGGGCGGGTGAAACCCCAATTTTCCCAGAAAGCTATAACCTCTCCCCGGAAAAACCCCATTATTAATCGGAAACAAGGCAATGTTGCATCTCCGTAGGAAAAAGAATGACAAAATTGATATGTATGGAAGAACAAGGCGGGGATGGATGAGTAAACGAGTTAACAGAAAGGATTTCTTACGATTTCTTGAGAAAGATTGAAAAACCGCGTAAAAGCGGGAAATACTCAAGGAGGTGGCGGAATCTTCAAAAGAACCGCCGTGAAATCCTAGAACCACCGCAGAACGCCCCGTTGAACCTTCAAAGCTCGCCAAAAACTTGAGAATTCTAAAACAACAAACAACGGAGAAAATAAGAAACACTAAAAGTGTGAGGTGAGAAGCGAAAGCTTTATATGAGCAAGGGGGCCCACGATAAAGACGGTTGGGAACGCTTCATCCAACGGTTGATTAGGCGGCGGTTGTCGGTTTTGAAATACAAAAAAGGCGCCCCATCAAGTACCCACATACAACTACCTAAGCGATTCTTTGAAAACGGCCGCATCGTTCATGCAGAGGAAAACAGAGAGGGCGGCGTCCACCACGATTGACGGCGACAAGGTCGCAAAAACAACCAAAGTTACTTTGAGGTCGCTTGCTTTGAAAGCACGGCCCTTAGAGAACAAGTCGCATCAGACGACAAGGTCGCAAAAGCAGGCCCAAAGTTACTTTGAGGTCGCTTGCTTTGAAAGCACGGCCCCAGAGAACAAGTCGCATCAGACGACAAGGTCGCAAAACAGCCCAAAGTTACTTTGAGGTCGCTTGCTTTGAAAGCACGGCCCCAGAGAACAAGTCGCATCAGACGACACGGTCGCAAAAGCAGCCCAAAGTTACTTTGAGGTCGCTTGCTTTGAAAGCACGGCCCTTAGAGAACAAGTCGCATCAGACGACAAGGTCGCAAAACAGCCCAAAGTTACTTTGAGGTCGCTTGCTTTGAAAGCACGACCCCTTAGAGAACAAGTCGCATCAGACGACAAGGTCGCAAAAACAGCCCAAAGTTACTTTGAGGTCGCTTGCTTTGAAAGCACGGCCCCAGAGAACAAGTCGCATCAGACGACAAAGTGTCGCAAAACAGCCCAAAGTTACTTTGAGGTCGCTTTCTTTGAAAGCACGGCCCCAGAGAACAAGTCGCATCAGACGACAAGGCGTCGCGCAAAACAGGCCCAAAGTTACTTTGAGGTCGCTTGCTTTGAAAGCACGCCCCCAGAGAACAAGTCGCATCAGACGACAAGGTCGTCGCAAAAGCAGGCCCAAAGTTACTTTGAGGTCGCTTGCTTTGAAAGCACGGCCCTAAGTGTACAAGTCGCATCCGACGATGAGGTCATAAAAGGTGTTGATAATTACTCCATCCTTCATATCCTCAGGAATATCATTAAAGCACGGAGTAGGGGCCATTGATGGGTATAAATAATTCCACCACCTCAACAAGTAGAGGACAACCCATCTGCGGCCACCCTCCGGCATGACAAGAGAGATCGCAAAGGGCGCCGCGTGTCTCACCTCGCGCGACCAAGGCATTTGCGGTCCCAGGCAAGTGCAACAGATCCTGTGAATCTCATCCAGGCAAGTCAAGAATGGTCGCCAAGGGGCGAGGCGAGGAGAGAAGGCTTGCTCGCGCGACCTCAGAGCGATGGCGCCGATTGATCCAGATCTTTTCCCCACTTGTAGCTTAGATATTTCGTCTTGCTTAGTATCTAAGTAAGACCTAGCTATTAGTAAAATATCTAATAGATTACTTTATTCCTAAGTTATCCACCTCTATAAAAAGGGTGGTCATTGTAACTAAAGGGAGAGATGAAATATATGAAATACACACTATACTTGCAATCAAAAGCTCTGCTCCACTCTCAC